>OW796099.1:12113026-12424799 GCA_941860345.1 Chrysodeixis includens
GAATAAGAAGCCGTTGAAACTAAAAACCGACCACAAGTTGCTGGGAAAGGCAGAAGATCTATAGCTGCCCGTCAATTAACTCAGGTCAGAAAAGTAGATGGCGTAAGCGAGGCTCGAATTACAATGAGAAACATTTAAATTCAAGATGTTTAAGACGTTTCATTAGCGTGAAAGAGTTGGGTTTAATTCTCACCTTTGTAAAAACTATTGAGATATGAAAATTATTGTGGCTTTAGCTGTAAGTTGTCGAGATATTGTAATAAATATATTATATTTTCTTTAATTTATTTATTCAAAAACAATTTGAACATAGCGTTTTGCTTGTGATTGAAACTGAGTGGTTTTAGTGTGGGTATAGACTAGATAGATACCTACGTACGTTTTACAGTCACGTTATACACAAATACATTTTAGCCGCCGAATGTTAGCAAACGTTACGCAGTTTATTCTATTACTATATATTCTCACTTTCGTTTACATCTAATCGACAACATAATTAATGTATAAATCACGATACGATATCATTTTCAGTGACTAAAAGTTCAAGAAAAATTTTGGCTTTACTTGTATATCAAAACACGGTAATTTTACTTTCAAATAGTTTCTCACAACAAGACCTAAGTGGTACTGCGATATTTGTATCATAACTCAAAGTAATGGCTTAGAAGAAATGTATGGACAAGTTTTCCCTTTGATTCTTTTATGAGATGTAAACTTCAGCAAACTTTATAGCAGGTTCAAAGATAAAATATAAATGCTTAGACTTTTATGTTAAACTACGGAAGTTATTTGTTTCATTTGGTACTTAATAGCATCACACAGTATAAAACAAAGTCTCTTCCCGCGTCTGTCCGTCCTCATGTATGCTTAGATCTTTAAAACCATGCAAAGGATTTTAATGCGGGTTTCTTTACTAGATAGAATGTTTAGCGAGAAAGGTTTATATTATGTATAAGACATGAGATTTGCACCTGTGCGAAGCTGGAACAAGTCGCTAGATTCTTTTAAATAAAATCAACACAAACCATTAGTCAAATGTAGGTAAATAATATAATATATCGTTGCATCTAAATGTGGTTATCAATTTTTGTTAGTTTTCTTTAAACATTTTTTTATATGAAGTTGTTACTTTTGGACTATCATTTACTGACAGAAACATGGAGTCATATTTAAACGGTTCAAATTGGATGTATTGTGCTATAAAAAAAGTAAAATACTTTTTCCTAAGAGATATTATATTTAGCAAATCTGTCGTCGTTAGACCGGTGTAGGATCCGGGATCGTGATAATCTGAATAAAACCTCATGCGTTCGCTAAACGTGACTTTTTCTGATCCGTTTTTACTACAATGATCTTGTATTTATAATAATAAAACTGAAAGATTTTACTGACAGGAATATCATAGTGTATGTTTTTAATTGGAAGGTCAAATGAATTTTACATTAAATTTAACATTCGAAAGTCGACCCTTGAAGCTTAGTTTTAAATTGGGACTAATTTTAAAACGGTAGATTCATAATAATCCATTTTTACATCTTTGGTTAAGAAATAGATCCATTTTGAAGAACTGAAATTTTGCGGTAACAATAAATGTCAGCATTCCTCTATACAGTCTAATAACTTATAATCAAAAGAACATAAAATTGACAATATACAGACTTTAACGATGCAATCATCACAACATATACCATCAAAGACGACCCATAAAACATCCAACAATGTCATTCCCATAAACATTTATATCTTCGTCAATATGCAGCAGCCTTAATAAATACACTTCGTAAGCAATAAGCGATTCGTTTAAAGAGCCTACTACCTTCGCTCAAAGTAATTTAGCAAGAATGGAAAAGAGACGACGCTATACGCTTTGTAGTTTGTTGTCTCGCTTCCACAACTGCAATTGTATTAATTTAAGAAGTAGCGACAGGCCCCCAGTTTGAAGCATCGCGTGTAAATAATAATGTTGTTAATCGCAATAAGGCTTTCATTTCTAAGGGCTTTTCCAACTAATGAGTTGAAAATTCAAATGCCGTGGCGGCTTATCTGGCAATTAATATAGCAAGATTTTAGACGTGAATGCAATTCTGCCAGTGGTGTGGTTGATTTGTTTGAAGTAGTAACTGTTGAATAAAGTTTATCTTAAATGTATTTTTTTTATATAACCTTAGGTAAAATGTCTTAATGAAAACTAAATTAATAATTCAGTTAAAAAACGGTAATTAAATTGCAGGTTTTTAAATTATTATTGAAATAATATTATAATTGACACATTATCAAAAATTTTAATTTTGAATGTGTATATGATTTATTGCTACTACAGTGACTACGAAGCGTGATTTTTTTTTTGACGCGTTCTAGAACAATCTACATGGTATTTATGAGTCCTTGACATTCGTTTTAATATTTTACCAGCGCCTACCAACAGCTGTATTTGAGTAATCAGGTAAATATTCTTAGAACTACTACAACATATTATTAATATGTCTGAAAATAAACATATTATATAAATCATTAACGCATCACGCTAATTATTCAAGTATTATGTAAATTATTTCTATCTTTGCGTGATATACCAAAATTTTCCTTTTATCAACCGCCCAAAACAAAACAACTCACTTCTCGTGAGAAAAACACGTAACAAGATGATAATATAGGAAACCATACAATATACACGAGCGAGTAGACACAAAATTAACATAAATAAACTGAGCCCAAGGGAAGAGTTGGACAAGATAGACTATGAGTCTGAGAGACGGGACTATGAATAAGACATTCGTTCATTGTTCGTGAGGAACTAAAGGCCTACTATCTAACACCTTCGTGAAAACCACTATTGCTAATGCGAAAGCGAGAGCACGTCTCGCGGTACAGCGCCATCTCTTTTCGACAACTGTAACTAAACTGTTTCGAACGGTCGTGGTAGCCCCCTGACGTCTTAATTGAGTGAGATATTCCTAGGACGTTAAGTACTTGTGCTAATTGAGAAGGGAAACGGCAAATAAGGAGTGGACGTTTAACGCAACGTTTGTTTCTTGTTGAATAAGGATGGAGGATTTAGTATATTGCTTAGTGTGATTTTAGATTGACTTAGATTAATATTACTATTTAATTATGGTTGAAATCTTCACAGCAGGTATTTAAGCGTTGAAGTTGTGTAATATTATAACTATGCGTAGCAGAATGGCAACAAATTTGGCTTTTAATAGCTATAAATTATTAAAGGCTGATTAAACAAAAAAGTTCCATTGATATAATAAGTAAGCTTATCATCATACCAAAAATAAATTTAAACACAAATGAACGGTATCCAATTACAAAATGAAAATTACAATATTGTCAACTGTTATAAAAATAGACGTGTTTGAAAATTTTTCGAGCAAAACACAATAATCTTGTTATTTATATTCTTTCTGATATAATATTAAAAAGCATCGCGTGTTAACTCAGACACGTCAACTTTACAAACACGAATGAATATGATAAAGTGTATTATGCTTATCCTATAGGCAAGGAGACAGGGTGTCATATAAAAGTTTTTATCGACAGCAATTTTATTTTTACTTCACAGTATATATTATTAATATTTGCGTTGTTTAGTTTAAAGATTTCTGGTTTTTATTTAGGAGCAATAAATCGGCTTTTGTTTAGAGGTAAAGAAAATACGTGGAATAAAAAAAAACGATATAAAAAGAAAACCTTCACCTTTAATTATTAAGACATTAAATTATTGTGTTTAAAGCACAAAATATCGTAAAATAAAACTATCATCATTCACAGTCCTGCAGACGCCATTGTAAGCATAGACAACGGTAAAGATTTTTCTTGAAATCAGAGTTGGAAACTTCGTGTTTACTGTGCGGTTAACGAAGCTTGCATTACAAGAAACTTTAATTATTCTGCCCGATTCTCGCATCTAGTTACAGTTGAAGTTTATAGAGCTTCCTAACTAACGTAAACTAAATATTTCATACGCAAACACTAGTTTTGGCTATTCGGGCATATAGACCACCTGCTAACTTCCACACTCCATAAAATATGTATGTTACACGTTCTGGCTTAACATAAATCTGCATAAAAATTAAAACAAATAGAAGTCATACATTCAAATACACATACAAATTTTGCTGTTAAAAAAAAATCATTGATAAATTTGATTAAGCGTGCCTGTCTCCTGAACTATTTTTATATTTAGGGTGGCTCATGTTATTTGCTAACACTCGCGTTATATTATGAGTTACTTAACCACGGATTATAAAAGAATTATAAAATGGAAATTTTACACCAGCGTGTAATAATGTTCGTATGTCTAATTTCATAAAATTAAATTAAAATATCAAATATGAATACATCACTTACAATTTTAAACGAGCTTATCGTATATTGAAATGCAACTACACATCTTAAATGTCTTGAATATCTATCGATCGCTTTAAACCTTTAATTCATAGAGATAAGGCTAAAAAACGATTTTTGCTTAGCGAAGATTTTTTACTAGACATGTCATATGCATTTTATTTTGCGACATAATATTTCATTAGGTATTTGTCCATGTGTTCATTCTACATATGAGTTATACAAAATCTAGTATGAAACTGCAGAATACTTTGACAAGTATATTCGGGTAAGGGTAACCTACAAAGCTCGTCTGTGGAAGGGTGCCCACTAATTGTGTCAAGAATAGGAAGTCTTGAGGCCACCTCAAATATGTTAGAAAAGTAAAATGTACTCCCCGGTTCTCTTCTGAACATAGGATTTTACTATGGACTTGTTAGCTAGGTCAAATAATGATACATGAACAAATTAAGATTAAAAAGTCGTTCTGAAAATCATCAATCATGATAGTGTAATCGTGAAAGACAGAGAGGTTTGAAAAAAAAGGGGAGGCGCTTGTTGTCCAGTGGGAACTTAAATAAGTTACGAAAAAAATTAGTAATATTATGCTAATGACACTATTAATAGGCCTTCGGACAACACTACTGTGCTGTCTTAGGAGATTTTGAACAAGTTTCTAGCTTAGTCGGTGTCCTAAATTATGAACAATCCATATGATATAATCCATCTTTAATAAAAAATCAGGCCATGGAAAACTGGCATGGCCTGGCATGGCATACTGACTTATGCTTTTGGAAGTGTTTTCGCTAGAGTGCAAGAAATAGGATCAAGATCTAGTCAGTAATTAAATTATTTAGAGAACATAATAATATACATGACGGACCTTTTCACTTTAAGAGTGAAACCCATAATGTTTCTAAAACACCGGTATCCTTTTAGAATGCGAGAGGTTATTCCCTTGACGTGCAAACTCCTTTACTGCTCTATAAGTACTACCTAACTTAAGTTAACCACTAACTGCAACTGTGGCAACTGCACTCAAATATTACGACATTGTTAATTATAGATTTAGGACAATGGTCTCCACAAAGATCTACAAAAGCAATGTTACTCTTTTTCACTCTTTCACGCTCAAATGTCTGAGGCAATCGTGATGACGTTTTGGTACGCAGTTAGTTGACACCCTGAATTAACACATAGGCTTTTAATCGACAGCGTCAGACAGGGGTAATGTATTGCAGCTATATCCGACATTTCCGGACGAAGTGGCGAACAACTAACAATAACACAAAAGAAATTACACAGACGTCCAAATTAATTTCTTGGCTCAGATTATATTTTATTTATAAAACAAAACAGTCACCACATTACTGAGAATCCAACACTCACAGAATTGAGTTTCACGAATTAGAAAAAAAATAACCGCTCAAAAATACAAGCTTGGAATACGGAATGAAGAGCAAATAATCGGAAAATGTAAATTGAAAAACCGAGGGAAAGTTTTCCTACGTACTATGTAGTGGGATCACTTGATGACGCTGTTATTATAGGGCTGGCCCCACGATCATATTTTGTCGTTACGTGCCACGAATGTGCTCGTACTTCGGTTATGCCCGACTTTATTCGGTTTCAGTAAGGACGTTTCCAATCGACAGTTACATTCTTGTTTTCTTTTGTATTATTTTATAATCAGGTTTGCGTTTTTTGAACAAAAAGTTTCAATGTTCGGAGAGCGTAACAGATATCGCTTTTTTTGCAATTGTGCATCCAATTTCAGTGAACTTCTGAAAAATTTCGATCCCTGTCGGAAAAAACAATATAGAGGAATGAAAAACTCAAGAAATCTGACCACTTCCAATTGAGTGACTGATTTCCAATCTGAACAAATTGCATTATTGACCCTAATCCCTGGATTTATTTCGCTCAGACTTTCAGCGAGAATAGACAAATTGAAATAAAAAACAAATAGAAACAAATAGAAATAGACGAATTATTTCAAATAATCTGATTGGGATATCAAAAGCTTATTTGTATCTGATCCGATGAAAAAATAAATGGGTTATAATCTGATTGCTGAAAGAATGAAGTCTTCTGGAGTATTTCGGACTCACATTTGTTATAGTGATAACATTTTGGGTGTATTTGCATATCGATTGATAAAAAAAAACTTAAAACCATTTTTTTTTTAATTTCAGCTTATATTTCAACGATATCTCAAAACTAGAATCTTCAGCAGATTTTCACGTAAATAAGCATAATTTTATGAAAATTCTTGTAAAAATAAAAGTGTTATTCTTTAATGAGATTTTTCCGTTTAATATCTACAGAGGACACAAATTGTAAGAAGACATCTACTGGACTTGGGCGATTGCTACAAATCTTCATTAAAACGGTCTTGGATCGCTTGCTATGTAAATTGGTGTCATGAGACTAACTTCAATCTCTCCTAGAGATCCAACCGAAGTTTCTTAGAGTTGATACTTACTATGTAAACTTATATAAAACGAGATTAGTTGATAAAATTTCCAAATTCACAAGTTAAATATGTAGCTATTAAGGTTCTTTTTTTTTAAACTTCAAAAAATCCTATTAGTCAAAATTTCGTATAGCTAGATGAGAACTGGTTCAAGGTGGCGCAGGATGGACAAACGTGTAAAGATTTTAGGGAAACTTTTCTGGAACAGTAGAACGCAATATGCTTAGAAAAAAAAGCTAGATTCGCGTCTAAAACTTATTTTCAGGTCCAAATAAAAACTACTTTCGATATGTGAACACGAAACATATTGTGCCCTACTTCTGTTATATGATGTAGAATACGATGTATCAATAAGCCTTTATCTCAAAACAAAATTATAAATTGCTCAACGGTGCGAAACAAGAAACTTAAATCAATTTATCTTTTATAGCTTCTCTCCATCAAATTGCCGTCAGCAGAGTAATTCTACTCGCATTCGCGTATAACATGAAAACTTTACCCGGTGCCGAATATGTCACCGAACAATTCACACA
This sequence comes from Chrysodeixis includens, assembly GCA_941860345.1. Classification (NCBI taxonomy): domain Eukaryota; kingdom Metazoa; phylum Arthropoda; class Insecta; order Lepidoptera; family Noctuidae; genus Chrysodeixis; species Chrysodeixis includens. Next base: position 12,120,368 of record OW796099.1, read on the forward strand.
GCCGGCTAATTTGAGAACGGTGGCTAATAGACACCCTTGTATTTGTTAAGGAAAATTTCACTTCGAATATACCCGTCTCCATCTCTCCAGTAGTGTGTAAACGAGAGCCGAAACTGTGACTCGTCGAATACGGTTGCCAGCGGAATTTTCGTAACACGATAAGGTAAAGTTGTACAGACATCTAATTTGGAATATATTCGCGTGTAGGATTAATTTTGAAACATAAGTTATCGGAACGTGTGGTGTTAGTTTGTAACATATGACATTTAGTAGATTTATATGGAACTCGTGGAGCTATTTCGAGAAAATATTTATAATATTCGCGGTATTATTTAAATAATGTTTTTGTATTTCTTTGTCCAGCCATTGTTATGCCTTCGGGCTTACAAGGTCTAAAAATATCAAGTCCGCTACACAATAGATAGTTTTCGAAATAAGTACAATAAAATTGTAAATAGAAGGAAAATCCTTCTTGCTATGTGTGCGATTTCCATGATGTTCCAGTAATAACTTCTGAAGATGTTTATATTTGGATTGTTTCTAAGTAAACTGTTCAAAATCCATGTCCTCACTTGCTTAATTATTTTGTGAAGAGCAATTGCTTCCAAATAATTATTCCTTCAAGCTTTCCCATCCCGCTTCAACACGGATCACGCGTTCATTAAGAAGCAAGTCATTAGTATCAGCGTTTGTGATATCATTATAGTGAGTTTTTGGTTTACTCGACTCAGTACTCGTGTAAAACTATTAATTCGGAGAATCAAGCTATTAGTTATACGAGCAATAAGCTTATACTACGAGAAGAATATTTTTGTTTCGTTTTAAAATAAATATTAATTGAATTACTAATTGAAATTAAAATATCAAATTACTAAAAGCCTTTAACTTACTCAGCTATAAGTAAATAGTGTTATTACCTTAACTAAATTTGAATGATTTTATAGTAATCATAATAAATTATGCTAACAAAATAACGTAGAAAGTATACGTGCATAGAATAAATATTATTAATATTTGTAATGCCACGAAGTATATGTATACAAAGAACAAACTAACTTCGGAGTTTCCCAAGGCAGTGTGCTTGGTTCAATACTGTTTGTAGTCCATAACAGATACATTAAAATATAATGCCGCGAGCTGGGTCTCCAACATTCTATGAATGGATACGTTATTAGCTTGTTGTATGGTTGTTTGTGGTGTAGTCACATAATTATACATACAGTTGAGTCTCTCTAGTTATTGGTTATAATATTGTATTTGTTTAGTAAAATATTCAATGACGGAAGATATTTGAGGCATAAATAGACTTATCATGACAGAGAAATATATAGTTGTTGAATAATACATTCATTAATTTAATGCACGTCAGGGTTTTTTTAATAAAATATTTTTTATGTAAATCTAGTTCAAGATCAAAGTCTAGAATGCTGTGAAATTCGTATATTATGAACTAAATAATCTGTTTTAATAAAAGAAAACAAAATTGTTTCAAAGCCAAACTTAATCGCACAAAGTAAACCCACAATAAATCAGTTCTAGATTTTTGATACGGTCTCAAATATTCATGGAATGGATGTCAGTTATAAACTAAAACAACAAGTTGACACGATGTAAGCTAGGTAATTGACGACCACGCTATATAACCTGTTTACTGCAATGCGGATCTATGGACCTAGTAATGTGTTTGTGTCACATTTTTTTCTAAGCTGTGTAATGCCAAGGAGATATGTAGCAGTATTAATAGATGCGGTATGCTTGGCCTTAGATTTTTTTGGATGTGGCATTTTAACATGAATAGAGCTACTTGAAATTAATGTACTTTGATAATGTATTACACCCACACTGATCTTACAACTATTAAAATTTTAAACTACTAATTTAACATATACAATTTACGTACTCTATTTACAACTAAAAGGCGAATGAAATGAAAAATTTCAGATTTTCATGTGACTACGTCTCTCAAATAAAAACTAAAAGCGAAAGTTCTCGTTTTACTAAAATACACCTGGGACGGGATAGTTTGGAAAATCTGAGAACAAAACAAAATGTTATTGAATACAATGCGCTTTGCATGTTTCGTAAAAATATAAAGAACATCAAGACTATTTTTTTTTGGAAACGTTAATTTTAATATATAGAAATAAAAACTCACCTTGGTCTTATGAGTGCCAAATAATTTAATTCAATATGGCTGTTTAATTTTAAAGCTTTAGTTTTCGTACCTAGTATATAACCAGTTGCAATTTTCTGCCTCTTTCGTCTTAAAACTATGTTTGAACTAGTTCTTATCTTGAGTTAACTTCTTCTATTTAATTACATCATAAAATAATAAAAATCTAACACTAAATTGCTCTACTTTTATCCCTACATCCCGTGTTTACCTAGGAACTACGAGTAATCCCGCTCAGGCTAACTTTACTACACGTTCGGAAGCTTATGTCGACGGCACATTCCATCGGCGTTCTTATTCCTCGGCTTTCACAGATTACTATCTTGTTTTGTATATGACAATATACCGAGGATGGGATTAGCTTGAGGCTGCGACTTATTATGAATTATGGCTTGGATAAGTCCCCTGTTAGATGTACTTGTGTGTTTCTATTTATGATGATTGTATTGTATTGGGTTTTCATTTTTAGTATCAATGTTTATCGAATGTACGTATTGACTGGAAAGGTGAATTAAAATCTATATTTTATCTATCAGTTAAATAAACGAAATATAAGGCAGATTTGTTTTGATTGATTTCATCACTACCTCATACATATTGTTCTTCTCTTTATTTTTAATTTTCTAAAAGTTATTTTAAAGAAAAAAATACTTCATTTAATTTTAATCTCTAATTTACCTGATGACCATTTACATTCAAACAGATGTATTGACGTTTGAAGCTTTAGGTACCTACTCAATATATTAGTGAGCGTCAATAGGCTTTGTAATATATTCAAATGAGGCCTCAAACGGTTATTCTTGGAAAACCATATTAGTTCATGAAAAGCATTACTCGGGCTACAATTGTACACTTTGGACACCCATTTGATAATATTCATTAGATATGGTCAACGTGTTCAATTCACGACCAGATTTAATTGCATTCATATCCAATATGTTTGAGAATTATTTAATCAATTTTGTAAATGGTAATGGCAGCTTTTAATACGTTAAAACATGATCACAAATTAATTCTTGCATGATCTTCGGTATTATTTTTTATCAGCTCTTGCGGCCGCTATTGCTGCAAATATAAACTATTGTGTCTCAGTCGGTTAAAATAACCTATATTTTAATTCAAGGTGTCAGCTCCATACGAAATTTTATCAAAATTGTTCGAGCTTGAAAGAGTTACAAACATCCATCCATACTTATAAGCATTCGCGTTTTTTTTTACCAGTGACATTTTGTCAGCATCAAAGTTAAATCATTTGGTAGATAGTTACTTTCACTTCGATAATATTAGAAGATTTTTCTCTACCTTGCCGCGATCGGCAGTTCGGCCACCTCTGATGTAGGTATATAAACACGACGGTACTGATATATTTAGGGCGTAGATTTTGCGGAACCTTTTGCTATCTCTTGAGGGTACCCAACCCTTTTAAGGTCCCTTAAAAGCTCTTTTAAGAATGATATCTACTTTGTTCCCAGCTATATCAGTAATTTTATTGCACATCATTATTATCTGATAAGTATAAGTAGAATATACTGATTTAAAATATTTTTTTATATTTCTGAATTCCCTACTAATTTGGTTAAAGTTCTACTACATAAAATTAAAAGTGATAGCAAAGAAGCTAAAGATTCCAGAACCTTTGAAAATACTTCTTTTAATAATCCTCGAATTATCTTTAAAGCCAACCCGACTAAACTGGATTTTATATTCCAAGGCAGCCATAACGGAATGGTCGAACGATTTCATTAAATTTTATACGGCACCAACTAAAACCTATCTCGGTACTTTTATTAAGTTAGTTATTCGAAACTTAACTACAAGTCTGTTGGGTTATCGCTTCAAAAGTTTTAGATTTTATGTTTTCTCACGGGTAGCCGGTAGAAAAATATTCACAGTATCTGCAAGAGAACTGCTAGGGAAAATAAAGTTGGGATTTTTGAAAGAAAATGTGCTCGCGTTATATTATTGACTAGTTTAAATTGTGATTTTCTGCTTCCAAAGCTGGTTTGCATATTTTTAACCTTGTCTTGCTTTTATTTTATATTTTCTTTGTCGGACCTTTATAGTTTCATTGCTGCAATGTATTATTTTATAGATACCTAAATACAACAGTACAAGTCGTAAGTTTTTACATACTTTACGTTAATTTTGTCAAATCTACCACCTGGATAAGTGATATTTGATTATTTTACAAACTTTGATAAACGCTGAATAAATCGGTCAAATATTCTTGGTCAAGTTAATTTTTCTGGTAAAAAATATTTTATTTTATTTATAGGTATAAATTGCTCAACAAATGTTTCACATATCTTTATGCGATTAAATAACTTTAAGCAATTTCTACTACGAGCAGTCTAACACTTTTGTGCCTCGCACACACGTACTAACTAAATAATTAAAACCAAAGAACCAAACCGGCATTTGTTCCAGCATTACATTCTCACGGCTCATTATAAACACCATACAAAATTTATAAAAGAGGATATAAGCAACAACGTGTGGTCAGAGCATAAATATTTAATAAAAAAAATGTGTTTTTCTTTAACATGCAGAAACGGGAAAGTTACTTTTAACGTTGAAAACATTACGTTAACAAGTACTGTTGGCGCGTTGCCTAATCAAAATTCAAGGAATATTTTCCAGTAAGGTCTGGTGCTGTTTGTAGATCCTGTTGCTATAAATAAGGTTGGTAGTGCAAGTGCTAATTGATGAATTAATGTTTTGAATTGTATTATTTTTGTAGGTTGAGAGAATCAAATCAAAAGGTTTTTATTTCGAGTTGGTCTTCTCAGGCACTTTCAAAACGTAACTGACTCTAGTTTCGCGGATTTCAATGTCACTCTTATGGAGAAGAACCGGCAAAAAACTTCATGAGTTGGCATGGCAAGAATGACACTTATACAAAAGTGTGTAGTTTTACTGGATTTTACTGTTATAACGTCTCAGTGCTGACATGACGGTGAGATAATAATTTGAAGTGTGATGACATTATTGAAAACTTTAATTGTCAATATTTGCACACATTTTAACAGACCCAATAAATTACAAATCATCAGATAACGAGTCACATGGAACCAAAATTTAAAGTTAAAATTCCTTCGTTAAAATTTTAAAACGAGTAAAAAGTTCAAGATTTATTTTCCATGCAACAACAAGTCTACCGCATCAGCCATAAAACACATTAAAAAGACATTATATATGTCAACTGTGAACCTCGAATAAACAGCAAGTTGGTCGCCAAAACTTTTGTATGAAACTCCGAACAAACAGCCATCTTTTAACACCAAACAGAAAGCACGGAAAGAATATAATTTGTACCGGAATCACACGTTGTACTGCTATTTTAAACTCTAAGTACATTACTATAAAAGCTATATTTCAAAATATTAAACTGTTTGATAATGATTTAAATTATGCTTCTTAAATGATTATCTTTGTAGGCCAACGTAGGAAAAATAAGCGTCGGTTTGCAGGGTAAGATGGGTCGACGATTGGCAGCCACGTCTTGTCTGTGCAATGTTTATGTTCTTACAATACATTCAAAACCTGTCTTTTGAGTCGGATAAAGACTAATAAATATTATCTAACTCTCCTTTGACAATGTAATACACCGAAATAATTTACGAAAATATTTGATTTAACAAATTCATTATCTAGGAGCACGGTAGTGCCCCCGCCAAGTTCCATCTGCATTTCATTCCTCAAATTCAGTAAGCAACATCGACAAAAATAAACTCAGTGCTCATTTACTAACATTTCAATCAATATTCCAAGTAAATAAGGTAAGAAAAGACTAGTACTAGCAACCATCCATAAACAAAAACCAAGTGTTTCTATCCAAGAGCTTTCCCTTTACGTGCTCAACTCTTCAAACCAACTAAAAACTGAACAAAAAAAACTACAGTTAATTAAAAGGATGAGCTGCAAAGATTTATTTCAACAAAAAGCATTCAGTACTTGAGTAAACAACTACTTGTATTCAACACTTATAGTAAAAATGGTTTGTTGCAATCGCGGTAATGAAAACAAGCTGTTTCTAGCTAAGTGTTATATTCAGTGGAAATTGTTAGCTTACGATATACATGAGCTGAAAGTTTTCCGAACTGTTCGTGGATATTATAATAATATTACTTATTTTGAAATAGTATTGTGATTTGAATGTCATAGTAGCTCTGCGGTTGTATGCACGAAGTTGTAGGTTCGAATGCCTTGCAGGGACGTACTATTGAGGCTTTTTTGAAGTCATATACATTGACTTTACTTGTCATCATTTTAGACTCCACTTGCAAATGATGATGTGAATAAATCAGTGATGACATTGTGAAGAAATCAGTATTGCAAATATTAGAATTTGTAATCGTCAATCAGGGTGTGATGAGCAGAAGATGCATTTTTTTATGATAGTAGTTATTCATCAACTAGAATTAGATTAATTAAATAATAAAATTAACTCACCCATTGTTTCACACGTGGCTTGGTCGTTGGTGTAAAATATAATTCTGGCAACATTGGACTGAGTCGAATTCATACATGGTTTCTATATTTTCGAAGCTCGCTAATATTTTCAATTCGACTGATTTTAATTATACCTGTCAAAGACTGTCTGCTTAATAATTTATTACTAAGGTCCAGCTGTAATAACAACGTCCAGACATGTATATAAATATTTATAAAATATATAAAACAAGTTGCTTACGAAGGTCGACTAAATATACTTTAAATTAACATATTCGTATTAAAAGTGCCGTGCGGTGAAATTATTCATATACATGTTCACAGTTCAACGTAGCTTGGCAACGCTATTGTGATGATCTAAGGTAGTGTGATGGTTTGTATGTATAGTTATAAAATTGTGACGTCAATTTTAATGAACGGATTTTCTCTGTTTTCTAAACATTGGAATCCTAAATCTCCAAACTTGTGATGCTCTATATTTGTTCGATTTATTCGTCTGCCAGTTGGCCGATAACTGGCTGATTTAACTTTGACGAAATAAAAAGAGCAATAAAACCATAATAAAACTCAAACTAAGCAATAACGAAAGATAACTTGAGCGCGGAACGTCTTTGCATGCATTTGCGCGTGTCGTACTAACTACCATACATTTTCTAGTAGGTACTGTAAAATATTTTTCTTCATTGATCCCCAAACTCTTCATACCAGTGATAAATAACTAATGTTGTATGCCAACATACCTAAATTCGATATCAAACCAAGAAGTAATTTTCAAGTAATAATTCTGTAACTACAACCATTTCCCGTATGAACTAGTAGCACAATATTTCAGTCAGAATACGGTACAGCGCTTTGCTTTACAAATTTACCAAATGAACTCCATAGTTCCCTTTGGCGCACGTTGCACCGCTTACAAAATTCACCTATCGTCAATGTTTCAGCACATTTGTAACACGTTACAGGAGCACGCGATTCTGGGTGGCTACCTATACTGCTCAAAGTATCTCTAAGACTGTTGCCGTTATGAAAGGGAGATAGCGCTCTACACGGTGTAAAGTGACGTCCCGCTTCCACGATTACAGGTTTTCTTTAAGATTTTGTATTAGGCCTTATGAACTAAGTTTAATAAACCCGTCGGTAAAGAAACGAAATGGTAATTTTTCAATTACCCTTCAAGTGAGTTCGAAACTGTGTTGCCATTGTTTTATAAGCAAAATTTCAAGCCATGTTTTTATTTAACTTTTTTGGTTTCGTGTCGGCTTTGTGATTTTAAATATTTTAGATAAGAAATATTTTTGTCTTTCTTTTGTTGATGAAGTTAACTTTTGGTGACTTGGGTAATAATGACGCAATGGTCAAGTAACTTTGATTTATGACTGTATTAAAAGCCTTTCTAAACTTGAACATTACAATAAGTAAACTTGGTTACAATGTTGTTGTGTTTATTTCTACTAATTCCTAAATTTTTTGTAAAAGTCTTAAAAAATGTATAAATCATTTCAGTAATATGCTTCATATAAGTATTGGTTTAAAATATATCTACAAGTACATCAGACAATAGCTCGCTCCAGTACAATTGAAACCTATTTGATGGCCTGAATTGTCTGTCACATTTATGGCTTAATATTTTAAGGGCTAGCCCTAATGATACCTGTGGCTAGACAGGTCACGATATCACATTATTATTACTGCTCAATAATCCATAATATATCATTGATTTTGATATTATTTTCATCGCGATCGAGTGAAACCTTCAAGTTTAATTTGTATCCCTAAGTAATTTATTGAGATGATAATTATAATTATTGCCAATGAGGATCAATTGATTTGCTAATTGAGTTAATTAACGATATTAATTGATACTTAATAGATAAGGTTGAATGTGTTTGGTTCTAGTGTTCACACATTAGAGAAACTATTGATTTTCTTAAATAAGTTTAAGATTTCATCCAACTGGATATGAATAATTATCCTGTTTTATGAGGGAAGGTCACAGGATAGCCTCATATTCATTTGTGTTGCAATTTAAAATCAATAAACGTATTTAGATTTACAAATTTCCATATCCTGCGACCAATAACAATAACTTACTAAGCACTAGCTCAGTAAGTTTGAACTAAACTCCAAGTATTAAAAATTCTTGACATTTGATGGGTAGTTCCCATAGTGTAGCTCAATTCTCAATTAGAGCATTGTGCTGTGATAATATATCTTATAAAACTGTCAGTATTCACGTAGTTCCTTTTAGTGGTGATAGTATCACTTTTCATCAATTAAATCAAACACCAGCACACCAAATAAAAACTCAAACGTATCTCTAAGGAATCCTTAATCGAAACGACCTCTAAATCACTACAGTCGCATACTTCATTAAAGGTTTTGTAACTATTATTAATAACAGTTACAAAGAACTGCTGTAATAATGAAGGCTGACATTTTGTACTTTCTCCACAGTGTAAATAAATACAGAAGTGTGACTCAGGACTTTTTTCAAAAATGCCTATTTATAGTCGTGCGGCACGTAACAGCGACAGGGCTGCTCACCTACCTCATTTTAATAACATCAATAACACTACGTTTGGTTGTTACTGCGAAACGATTACAACTGTAGGATGCCGAGCGGATGTCACGATACGAAAACGTAAGCATCACTCGCGTTAAGCACGTTTGTTTAAAGACCTCATACTGTATACATTATTATACTGTGCTTTCTGTTCCTTGCATAGAACCTCTATAATTTGGTCCCACGTTAACGCCTTGACACTAATTACTACTCCGGTTTTACTTCCAAGTATAATTTTATGTATATAAAAGTATAATTTTACAAACGAGGTCGAATCAGTGATTGTTAATTATATTTTGTTAATGAATGTATTTTATGTCGAAGTTGGTCTGACTTGTGTTTTTACCAAGAATTTACTAAAATGTTTGAGAAACTTACGGCTGTTGGTACTTAGTTTCTTAAATTATGTTTTTCTGGAAGTTTTCATTTTGTTTGTTAATCTCTAAAAAATATTTTCTTGTGTTCAATACAGTATTTTAAAATGATTGTAATTGCTTTTCCACGCTTTACACCTATCTGACTTAAGTTAAGGTACTAAGTAGAACAATTATTTGGTTGACACACACGAACAAACCTATTATTATTATGACGATTACTAATTTACACAAAATAAATAACTTTCAGGAAAGAATGCATCTAACCAAATATATTATGGACTATCCAAACGATTTGTTTGATACCTCTCTTGATAAAGTCGTATCATAAACCATCAAAAAAAATGAATTAAATATTTATAAATCAACGTATTCATTGTAAAAAAGTTTCACATTCTTTTTCGACTGACAATGACCTGATAACTTTTGGGTCAATCTCCTTATAGATTATTAAAATTGTAGGTACGTTATTCTTATCTTATGGCAAGCGTTCAAGTTCAATTAATCTGTTGTAGATATTTTTTTTTTAAACGTATGCATCAGTATGCTGTAGCATATAAAAGTTTCACTGTTCGTTTTTTCATTTACACCTTTTCGCTAGTAATTTATACCTCATGTAAGTTTTATGACAATCTCATCATCTTCCTGCCCTTATTCCATTTTACTTGGGGTCGGCGCAACATGTTTTTTTTTTTATAAACATGTTGCTAATGGATTTGGCTATGGTTTTATAGTCGACCGCCTGCCTGACACTAACCCTCTTTGGGAACGCGATTGTTGGTGGTTTACCCGCCACCATTCGGGTGACCCAAGGTGCTTGGTACAGTGCACTAGGTCTTAAGGTCCATTAGTCGCCTTTTACGACACCCAGTGGAGGATATGGGGTGGCGCTATTCTTTATATCCGGACACCACACGGACAATCTGATATTTAATAAACATACCAAACACGAACCTGTGTCAGTAGCTGACCGAATTTTGAAACGAAGGACCAACACTGTTTACGGACTAATCTATTGCTTTCTCCAAAAAAGTTGCTTGTTTCTGTGCATGAACCACAAAAGTGGTATTGAAAATATTGCTTAACGCCGAGGAAGCGAATCCTACTTATATTAAAAACGTAAAAAATGTAAGTCTGTATGGAAAGTTGGTATGGGCACCCAGGACCATTCTTAACTGACAGCGTCAGTAGTAACGTTTTTGCAACTATAACCAACGAAGGCGAAGTCGCGGGTAACAGCTAGTAATTAGAACAAAACAATACAACAAGTACTCTACCGTTGTATTGTTACCCTCCGTATCTCACAACGCCTTACTGTGTCAGGTCATTTTAAAGTCACAAGTATAAATCCCTTATTATAATTTGTCAACTTTTAACATATTTAAGGCAAGAAGCCCTTTTCGTTAAAGACACGCGAGTATCTTTGAGAAGTTATTCGACTTTGCACATCGTCTCCATCTTGTTTGAACTGCGTATTTGAATTAATGGGCTTTGAAACAACTTCAATCTTCTTCAGAACACGTGTTTTAGTTAAGAATAAATTTGATTTATTACTTTATATTAGTCTTCGTTACTTCTGCTGAATATGAATCTCGATTTCGAGTTGATAATTCTGAGTATTATTGCTATCTCTACAGCATATAGTAATAGATTTATAAGATTTGTTAACTAAACACTTATTAACTAATTTCAAGGTGGTTTTACTCATTAATTTGGTAAAAGTTTTTGTTTTATGTCTGACTATACAAATAGAGGGGTATGATTTGTGGACGTTTATTAGATATTTTCATTGTAAGTAGGGAATCGTTATTGTTAAAAAAGACTTCACTCAGACAAAGATGTTGGCTAAATAAAAAAAAACTTAAACATAACATTTTTAAGCCAATTAAGGCTCTTTATTAAGCTCTCCTACGCAGTTAAGTATAAAAATCTGTAGACAAATTTTACCAAAAAATTTTAACATTTCATGTGACCTAGAAAAGAAAGGTTTAAACCAAATAATTTGTGTTTTCTTTTAGCATTAAGATTTCCAAATATAGCTTACGTCAGAGAGGCTTAACTCAAGATCTGAAACGCGAAAGTAACGTTGGTTATGACATAATATATAAAGCTTATTTATAATCTAAGCATGTATTATGTACGTAGCATGCTCCCAACACTTTAGCCTTACTGAGTGCTAAGATGGTCCTAAGCCATTTAATATTGATGCCACTTAAAGTCCCTTTTACTCCATTAGGTAATAAAAGCGTGAATATAAGAAAGACTTACAAGTTTCCTCATCCGAAGTCATACTTTTCGTATAAATTTTAATAAAGCAGAGTCTTGGCATAAAATCAGTGAGCGGCCTGTTCCCGCGTATTAATTAAATACCTATGGAGTTTTCGTTCCATAATTACGTGATAAAACCTTTTGCGGGTTGATTTATTAGTTGGTTGCGAAGCTTTGTTGATCCATAAATTTCCTTCGTTTGTGATTTTTACTCAAATCTAGCTGAGGGTAAAAGGACCAATTTTGAATAAAGTGTTTTTTCAATGAATAAATATTCATACTTCTTACAAATAAATAAACTTACAGCTTCTGGTATTCAAACTGTCATTGTTATACCTAAAATTATTTTCTATATTTAACAGTTGGCATCCGGACAACGGCAGCATTCTATTAAACCTTGTGTGTGTTATACTAGAGATTTTATGCCATGTATTGTAGCTAAACTAGCTCTAGCTGTAATGGTTACATTCTTAGTGTAAACATATATGAACACTGAAACACTCACTTTCCGCTGTCTTAGTAGGTACGAGACTATATCTTACGATAATTTTGCATAACTACAGATAAATATCGCAAACTGTAACTATATCGATCTAACCGTACTCCGGCCCAATTTCAAACAGGTTTGTAACATGAATTAATGAAACTAATATCGTGAAATTAACTCAAAATTTTGATTGTAGCGTTACACAACATATCATAAATACTAATTAGTTTTATCGTACAGATTTAATGATTTGGGTTTGTCGATGTGAACTTAATTACAGTAGTATTTAGTGACATGTTTATTTAGCGAATAAAGGTGTACTGATTTAGTTTGTGTAAATAAAACTGAAGTAGCATTCATGCGGTGAATGGTTATTAAAAATAAATTTAAACAAATGGGAGTTGAAATTTCACAATTTATATTATTATTAACTAGACTTATAGACTTATACAGCTGACAGATTAGCCGTAAACATTATGATTTAGAAAGCTTCTTATTTTAAATTCTTGATAACATTATGGTAACGTTTTTATTTACAATATTACATTTAAGTTACATACAATTTGCTTGGTCAGTTTGGAAATAAATAGTCGCAATTAATAAAACATATTTCAGAATATTATACAATACCTGCACAAAAAGTTAAGTAAAAACCATTCGAACCAAAACAATGTGAAGTATTAATAAATCTGAATTTAACTCAGCCGATATTACTGGTTCACAAATTTATTTTCAGTTCAAAGTACGCGAACGGTATTGGATATCTCTGGAACTTGATAATATATGGAGTGTGTTATTACCAAAATAAATCGGTAAAGTGCGTCTTATGTTCACTAATATATGCTTCTGAGAAATATTTATTTCAATCGAATCGAGCGTGGAGAATAGGAGAAATGAAAGAGACATGAGTATTTCGTACAAAAACTTATGTCCTTTAGGTAATTATTTTATCTAGTTAGAACCTTAACACAAGTAACAACAAAGTCCACTCAGTCCCTTCATTAAATTTCAAACACAAATACTAGGCGGTCTAAATCAACTAAGGTCAAAAGGACCAAAGTTTCGCCATATTGTTTCGCATATTCTCGTAAATTTTACAATGACAAACGAAACCCTGAATCCATTTGTACGGAGTGAATTAATATGAATAATCTTGTATGATAATAGGACCCGAATACCACTATTCGAGACCGTGCCCAAGATCAGAAGGACCATAGAAAGCTCGGGGGTTATATCTCTATAATCATAGCTTGTAACATATCATTCCAATATGTTACGGAATCAATAAGGTATAACATAGTAAAACGCGGACAATGACCACAAATACCATCGGTCCGAAGTAATCCTTTGGCTTCTAATTTGGGAGAGGACCGAACGTTGAGCTTGTTTGTGGAGCTGTTTCATATTTTAGTGCGCAGTCTGTTGTCAAAGCAGAGCGTGGTAAAGAACGGGGCCTTTGTAGAGTGTGCTTTGACTTTTGGTGTTCTTAGTTCAATTACAAAATTGATATCGGGAATATCATCGTTGTTCTGCCTGTGTATTGGTTCATTTTTCGACGCCTGGACTATAGATAAGTATTTTTTCATGCAGGTAACTCGTGAAAATAAGTCTCTACAAAAATCATATGAAAATCTAGTATTTTTCTGCGCCAGGTATTATCCCAAGAGGCATTAAGTCTTACAAAATTCAGCAGAAAACCGTATTTCACATCAAACGACTAGCCATCTAACCTCCAAAACTTACTTTTTCTGAGTAAAACAAGAACAAAAACATCAATTAAGCTAACTTTTTCGCAAAACAATAAGATATATAATAATCTTAAATTAAGGATAAGCTTAACAATCAAATTAACTTTTCCATTACACTAATAACTGGGTGAAAGTTCTTTAATGCTTCGTGAGCCACAAATTATTGCCACAGGTGTCAGGGGACTCGCTAAACTTTATTAACTCCGAGCCTATAGAAAAGTTTTGTCTTAAACGAGGCCAAAGTGTCTTCTTTTTTATGGTGTTACCGTTTCTGCGAAATGTTTCACTTAATGAAAGTATGCATTTTATAACGCAGTCCTAACGTTACTTAAAGCCAGTCAAATGGGTTCTGCTCTGACTCTAATATTATTTTGTGCCTTGGCTGATGGCTTAACGTTAGTCTCGTGCAACATAGTCCAGTAAAGCAGTCAAAGTCTTTCTGAGGCTAAATGCGGCTGAGCCCTTCAAGAAAATAAATGGTTTTGGAAGTAAGACTTAGCAGCAGTAGTTTAATATGAGAAGCAGTAATCAGCAAATTCAAGGGGTTTTTTTTCATTCTCATAAAAAAATAAAAAAAATATTAAGCCTAACTTATATTGGAAAAGCCTACACAGAAAAAAAAACATTTATCAAACGTGGTCCTTTTGTCTCAAATTCTGGTCCTTTGGTACTTTTGACCTCGTGCAACATACATTACAAGTCCTACTATATTTTAATTAATAAGACACGTATTAATTTATCTCACTCTTAACTATACACTGCTGAATAATTAATAACAGTAATTGTAGTTTGACCCCAAAGCGCGTGTGACCCCACATTCTACGGTCAGACCAACTGTAGCTGTTATTAACATCGACACTGAGTTATAATGGAATAACTGATGCTATAAATCTTTATTAAATGATTATGACCTTTGGACATACGTGTAAGTGCTAGAATTGTTAGTCTATAAGGTGCAAATTCGTATGGCGAAATGGGTAAAAAGTTTTATATTGTGAACTGGTCTGTAATAAGTGAGCACGGAATATTGAACCTTAAGGCCAGTTTGATGTATCATACAAAATAAATTGTTATACTTTTATCGCATTTCACTGGTGCCAAGTTCAAATAGATTAATATTTAAGTAATCTACTCAAAAGGACAATGAACAAATTTGTATAAAACCCGCCCCCTACTCCAACAGATTTTTTTTATGTATTAGTAAATTATTAAGGGGCTATTTTAGACTAGCTAACTAACAAACTAACTGGAAAATCCATGGGGTTTAGGGATAAAATAAAAAATCATTGATTTCCGTTCTTTTAATTTATTTTAAATGTTGTAGAAGTAAGAAATAAGGCTTTTATGAAGCGAATAGACATCCATTAAACGATGCACGATGCCCAATTATTGAGATACGGAAATATTTTAACACAGCCCGTCATCTTTTAACATGATTTGCTCGTAATATACTGCAGTTTAAGAGCAGCCTCCATGGTAACAAAATAATCGCTTTACGAAGCTCATTCGATTAAGATCCATTTCAAGTCTGTTGGTTGATTAAAGAGTAGGGAGGAGGGATTTAATCATGTTTAAATAAAAACTTTCTCGTAATATTCTGCACTTTAGAGAATAGCACCTATAGTAAAAAATAATCGCCTCACGAAGCTCTTTCGTTTAAGATACGTTTTAAAGTCTTTTGGTCAATGTAATAGTTGAGCACTGTCTTCTGTTAATAATATTTTGTACCGACCTGTACTGTAACTGTACAGTTATGAAATTAAATAACGTTATGTTCCGGTAACGAACGGTAGTATAATTCACTGTAATAAGTGTTAACATGCATCGCCTAACACACAAGAAAGATGTATTGTTTAAAGGGATTTCCTCATACCAGCCTGTCCTTTGAGGCTTGTTCTAAGTAACAAAGTTGTAGCGATAAGGAGAAATGTAAACAGTATTAAGCAGGTTGGCTACGACGTAGGCGTCGTAGCTGCTATGCGGCCTACGCGTAGCTCGTAGCTGATGTAATTATTTTTATTGTCATCCTTAGTTGCTTTTAATGTCTTTATTACTGTCTGAAGCAAAATCAAATGTTTTACAATGTTATTTAATAATGCGATAACAAGTTTCTGTACTGTTACATTTGTATTTTTTTAATATTAGCTATCTATTCTGATATCTACCTGATCGATACTCGCTGCACCTTATGACTTAGGATAAATCAACAACACGTCGTCAGATAAAATACAGATTCTCTCGTGCGAAACTGGCTTATTACAGTCAAGTAAAGCATAATATAACATATTATTACCATGCGTAGCTCTCGAAGGTAAAAAGAAATGTCGCTCGCAGCTCCGGTTAAAATAATAAAGTGCAGAAGACAAATACATCTGTTCATGATCACAAACGCAACAAAGGTAAACCCGGGGCGAAATAAATGTATTAATTAAATACTTTCAACATTTAGTATAATGTTATATTATTTATGAATATTTGCATTTTCTCAGTAGCTGATTTTGGATTCAACACAAATTAATGTTTGTTTTGTGAAGTTCATCTGTAATTGAACATACAAATAAAAACAATCAGAGCATATGAAAATAAAATGCTGTTTGATACATTTCTTAGAATAAAATGTTAGGTGAAAATTATTCCTACTAATAAAAAAAAATCTGAAACTACGTCAAAACCTAATCTGAGTTAATAAAACTATTTTGAAAATGTATTGTTTTTTTTACTATAAACAAAACTCAATTTTAAGTCGAAAACAAATAAACATAACCCAACCGTGTTATCGTAAAATTATATTCTTAAAAAAATATCTTCATAAATCCTGAAAAAAAAACAAAACTTTACTAAAATGAAAACTACACCACATTATTCTTACAAGCTTACTCTTCAACAGTATACATGTACTAACCTGCAATATTGAAGCACCCGAGCAGCAGCGTCCACAGGGACAGCACGCGAGTTGGACTGGCTCGGAGAGAGCTCTCCATTTTACATTTTCCGACGCACCACACAAATATCGGAACAACAAAACCTCTTGGATTACATTTCGACAGGGATTCTCGTTTACACCGGCGCTTTTGAGCGTTCTGCAACAAAGTAATGGTGAATTTTTAGATATGTTTGTGTATGGTTAAGTTTGTAAGGAGGATTAGCCTTTTTGGGCTTTCTGTTGGTACTACTTTTTAAACTATTTTATATAGTTCCCAGGAGGAACATAGTGAGTTTTAGTCAGTAAAAGTCTGACACTCCCTCCTGCTGCGCCCACAGCGAGCGGTGTCATTTGATAATTTCCCACGAAAAAAAAAAGAAAAGATGCATATGAATATCTATGACGAAATCTCTGAAAAAATCTTATTGATAGACTTAAAAAGAATATTGGTAAGTCCAGCGAATTTCAAGGGACTCACGCATGAACCATTGTAGTAACGTCACCTGTCCCAGTAAAATTTTTGATATTAAGTAAAAAATGTTGAGTATAATACAAGTAGGAAAAAAAAGTCATCATTTTTAATAAAATTACATTGCAAGGTATATCGAAACGGCCATGATATGTTATTACGAAATACTCTAGAGATTTCCACGCCAAACATTGACACGAGTAAGCGCTGACTTAACAGACATGTCAATGTATAAATTCTGCTTTTCATAATGACACACGTGGACAAAATACATTTTTATTATATTTATTTAAGACTGGACGTTGGATGTAACGTGTGAGCATGGTTGTTAGTATTTTGAATATCATAGAATATAAATAAGACGCGAGAATTGTAGAGTCACTTTGACTCTGCTAGCTATTTGAGACGGTACTGAATTGTCTTAAATAATAAGGTACTAATTTCAGTATTCCTAAAGTAGGTTGCATCTCCAAATTGAAAGTTGTTATACACAGTGCTTCGCGTATCGCTTAGCATATTAGATTATCCGAAAAAAAACGGGTTCGTGTATTTGGGTGATCTAAGTGTATACAGCAAAAATTAAATTCAGCGTTGCAAATCGCTTAAAAACATAGACGTACTGTCTTGTGTGATTTATTTTGATCGCCCTTACTCGTATATTTATATTCGTAAATACACGAACGATTCATCAGGAAACATAGAAAGACACAAATAAATAAGGACGTATTAATATTTTATGAAAGTAGGCTGGTTGATTTGGTTTAGGAAATATTGCCTTAATATAAATATTAAACGGATTTAGTTTATATTGATTTATATTGAATTAGTTATACGTTTTTAGGTTTTGTTTTGTCCTTGTAATATGTCAGTAAAATAGTTTAATAATCACCTTAAGTAACGAATTATTTATATTACTGTTGGTAAGTGATTTGGTTCAATTAAATGTATACAATAATATGTCATGTATCATAAACCTGCTTTGACCACATTAGAAAATAAAATTTCTATAAGCTTTATCGACGCTATGATAAAAGTCACGCAAACGTATGAAAATTATACTACATTTTGACGAGTCACAATATTTACGTACATATGTCATTTTCATATTTGAAACATCATTGAAACACAGAAATCTGCGTTATTAGGTTTAGTGCTTACTTAGGACTTGATTTTTTAGTACCTAATATTTTTTAAATGATTCATCATCTTCCTGGCCTTATCTTATTTGACTTGGGGTTGGAGCAACACTTTTTTTTCTTCCATTAAATGAATTCCATAAAACTACAATTTCATTGTACCTTTCCAATTAAACTTCTTTCCGAAAACTTGTACTTAATATCCAAGTTTATATAACGCTTGGTGTTGGGATCAATAGATAGGGCTTCAAGCCATCGATCTTCATATTTCCTGAAGAACGCCTGACAATAACCATTCGTCTTACCAAATTGCCGTCCATGTAGCGATTTCTAAGGAACCATCGGGTCCTAGAGATAGGTAATTTAGACGTCGATAAATATTGGTGGAGAAATATGATACAGTTTGGTGTTTTCTGGTTGATCTTATGGTGTTGATAGAGACGACTTGTATCGTCGTGTTGAAAGCAAATTTGTTTAGTTTTAAGCACAAACAATGAGATAGAAAGAGGAAATTTTACTTCTAGCCCAGTCAAATTAGGTAAAATAAGGGGTCAACCTCGGAATGAAAGATAATAAGCTGAAAATTGGTGAGAACCTTTGTTTAGTCGCCCTAAATATTGTCTCAAAAGTCACAAGTTCTATCGTGTCCGCGTCTTAAGATATTCAAGGTCAAAGGTCACGAAAAACCGTTTTTCGCGAATATCTCGGTTCCTATTGCTTAAATGATATTTTCACCAATATCAAAGTTGTAGAGTATAAAATTCTCTACAACTTTTGTCGAAACTTTTTTTTATACCATCAACCGTTTTTGAGGTAGAGCGCGACGAGTGCGCAGCGTACAGTCACATAATATATGAGGTAATGCAGGGTCAAGCGTGAGTTTCGGTTGTCAGTACGTTGTATAAAATCAATTATTGACAAAAAAAAATATAATTATTAAGCAATGTCAATTCTTGACAAAAAAAATATAATTATTAAGCAAAGCCCATTATTTCTGTACATAATAGGTCGGGAAAAAAGTCTTTTCGCATTATAGTATGTATAAACTTGTAATAAAATCTTTCTCTCTCTAATAAAATTAGAATTTGGAATTATGTTTTTCTAAATTTTAACTTTCAATTGAACCAAAACCAGCCAGATACAAATACTACAGCCAAAAAAAAATTATCACAAGTTCATACATACTATAACGCGAAAAGACTTTTTCCCCGACCTATTATGTACAGAAATAATGGGCTTTGCTTAATAATTATATTTTTTTTGTCAAGAATTGACTTCATACAACGTACTGATAACTGAATCTCACGCTTAACTCTGCATTACCTTTATATATATGACTGTACGCTGCGCACTTGTCGCGCTCTACCTGAAAAACGGTTGATCGTATAAAAAAAAAGTTTAGACAAAAGTTGTAGAGAATTTTATACGCTACAACTTTGATATTGGTGAAAATATTATTTAAGCAATAGGAACCAAGATATTCGCGAAAAACGGTTTTTCGTGACCTTTGACCTTGAATATTTTAAGACGCGGACATGATAGAACTTGTGACTTTTGAGACAATATTTAGGGCGACCAAACAAAGGTTCTCACCAATTTTCAGCTTATTATCTTTCATTCCGAGGTGAAACCCCTAATTTGACTGGGCTATTCAGCAACTTCCATTTTTAAAGTCGTTTCGTAGAAAATAGGTATATCCGTTAAAATAGTATTCAATTGTAAAGACGGTAAGTTGATTTTCAGGCCACAAATGTTAAGATGAAATCTGACAATGAAATGCAATAATCTTTTTAGATCAATAGGTTTTTTTTTCTGGAACAGAAAATGATGGGCTTAGAAGAAAACTAGTGATGATTATAGTAACATCTTTTTTGAAATATTTTTTTTCGGTATTCATGTTTTCTGTAGCTCCTAATTCAGATTTTCTTAAAAAATGTTTTATAGTACGTCATTCTTTTACTCGTATATTATGATTAAATTAACTAATCTAGGTCTCGAATAAAGTAAATTAAGACCTAACTTTCGTCCTTAATTTGTCTCAAATAAATAATTTATAACGTAACAAATTAGTTTAAGTAAATATTCTTTCTTCTCTCGAGTTAGGATCAGTTCAATCTTTTATGAATAAATTTACTTTGAACTTTAAGTCTTTTGTCATATTAAACTAAACAGAATAGAAATCTTGGTAACAATATTATAGTCTTGTCTCTTTCTGTATTTTCTTAACTATATTACTAACTTCGTAAAGAATACAATCGAAAAAGATGAAGATAATTATGCTTGAACTTAGAACATAAAAAAGTCTGTAATTATCTAAATAAAATAGTTTTTAAATAAGAGATATTCATATTCATTCATAACACTGAACTGTCAAACCTTGAGCTTATAAATTCAGTTAAAATCTACAACGTTGTATTAAAAGAACGGGAATCAACGCGTAACATGCGTTACGTGGCGTCGTAAATGAACGAATTGATATGATTGACGCTGTCGCAAGCAAGCTGGATAAAACTGTAAAAGGTTAAGGTTCTCTAAAACATTAATGTTTTTTTTAAAGAAAGTAATAGTCTAGTCCGAAAAAAAATCAAGGTCTTATCAGCGCAATAATTATAAAACAGATCTTAAAAAAGAAGTGTTTATAACAAAAACGATACTTAAAATACAAACGTGATTTAAAAGAAGCATTAAATGATATATCGAATACAGCATAATGTCACGTCGAATAGATTCAAGAACATAATAATTACACACAGCGGTATATCAACTCGATATAATTTATATAAAGCATTAGCTCGCTAAGTTTCTAAGAGGCAGGTAAGCAGAAACCACAAAGTTCCACGCCAGCTCGGTTGACCCCACTTCAGTTCAGAACAGAAATAACTTTGTACCTACATCGCTTGTCTCGTAAAGGTTCTGTGAGTATGTAGGTATAGGCTCCAGAGCCTACAGATATTAAGACGAGAATTTGTGTAGGCTAAGAAGTACGAGTATAACGTATACTTGTAATTGATGACGCAATGAGAAAACAAACAGTCAAACCAATAAACTGTTATGTGGGGTATTGTACAGTACAGATTTTTTTGAAAAACAAGGTATCCTAAGTATAAAAGACCCGTCAAAATCGAACCGACCGTTTCAGAGATTAGCGGGAACTAACAGATGAGCAAAAAATGAAAGTACCTACGTACCGTATTTATTCATATGCATGTAGTCAAAAATGTTTTTTTTTTATTATAAACAGACACTCTAATTATATTAATATGTATATACAACGTGTAACGGAAATAACGCACATCCACAGACACCCCAAAAAGAATATCCTTTTTTATCCACAATTAATGTATTGAAACATTTTTATCATTTTCTTAGATATTTGTTTTTATTACATATTGTCAGAATAATTTGTACAAATAATTGGCAAAACGCGTGGGCGCCCTATTGCTCAATACGTTACTTATAGCCTATAGCCTTATTGCATCGACTTAAGGCTCATTTTCGTTTACTTCGAGTGCTTTATGAAAATAGTGTCTACAATTTAAGTATTTCTAAATAATTTTTTGGTAAAAAAAAATATTTATTTTTATTAATGAAATGGATTCTGTTATCGATTCTGAACAAAGTAGTTTCAGGATGTGCGTTAATTATGTTACACGGTGTATAGGGTTAGCCAGACGACGAATCCTCCCTTCAATATTAACCGCTAAACGCTCAGCTATCTGTAATAGAACGTCAAGTAATAATAATTTGACTATAGTTTTGATCAAAAGCTAAACACCCACTCCATCTACAAGCAGATTCTTATTTCTAAAACAAACAAACAAACGCGAAGTTTGGAAAAAAAGAGAAAAACAATTGACTTCTAAAAATATGCGCCGGCACGCCCTCATTTTTAATTGTATAAATTAACGTTTCTAAATATTCCACTGATACTGCACTGATTTTATAATACCTTTTTATAAAGGAAGAAAAATTAATAATCTCTTTTATCTTAAAGAATAGACAACGCTTTAATTATTTCATGCTTCAGTCTTTTAAAGAATTCCTATTTATTATTAAACACGCCCACTTAACTACGCGATGATGAACTAAAATAAGGCAAGTCTAGGAAGTTATTACTATTCTATTTTACTAACTATATTTCTGCTTTCAATTAATTTTACATTTTTTTTTTTAATTTGTAGCCTACCTTTCGATCAATTCAAATCTCACTCATTTGTTTTTACTTTCTAATTTCAAAATATTAATAAATCTTGTACTGTACATGTGCCTCATAGATACAAGACTAGGTCCGCACACATACGTGTTTATACATATGTGTGCGCACCTAGTTCGGTCGTAGTCTGTATTCAACCCTTTGAGCGCTAAAGATCCGCAAACGTTCAGACGCGGCCACTTTTCAAACGTCATTGGTCGTTGTTTCCTTTACTTCATTAAGTATTTTCATCACAGCTCCAGTGGCGTCGCGTTAAAAGTACCCTCGGGCCGCAGTTGGGAACGCCGCTTTTTCTTGAATTTTTAACATCGCCTTAGTGCTTCGGTACTATTCATAAGCGACGCCGTCATTTAATAATGCACTATATTCACTTAAGCTTTAAGTGCAAAATGCAACGACTCCTTGCTGTCTGTAGTTGTGTATTCTATAAGTTAGTTGAATGTGAGCGTTGATGAGTCATAATGTGATAAGTTTGCGGTAGTACCACTTTTAATGGAAAATTATTATGGTAAAATCTGTTGCTGAAAGTTTATTAATTATATTAAAGTTATGATGGAAATGAGCAAACATTTACCATATTTTAAACATCTACATAAAATGTTTAATCTACATTATCGGCATCGGCATAAATATATTTAATGTAGAAGTTATTAACCTAGTGGTTTTATTTTTAACTCTAGTGCACGTTCATATCTCTACAGAGAAAATAAAGACAAAATACTTAAACTACCATATTGAATTTATTTTATGCTGAAATTCTATGAAATTTATCCTTCTGCAATTATTTATATCATCTGCAGACATTAAACTTTACTTTCCTTTTACGTTATTCAGCTCTGCCAAACGCACCGCTTGTAAAGGAGACTTGAATTAAAAAGTCGCTACAATGTTATAACGTGTCCCACAGAAGGCTACATAGCTACCTACATAATGCGAAGACGATGTACTTTGTAAGTAAGATAATGGGCGGCTGTTGAATGTAATGATTTCTTACGTGAAAATGGACCTGCAAAATATATTATGACAGATATTTTCAACATCGCTTAGAACCTTTTTTGGGGCTTTTTAACGGGAATAATGCTGTTTTGTTAGTACATTGTACGTTTTATTTATGAATGTTTTAATTTTGATATAACGGAGTTTTTAGTTGTTTTGTAGTTACAATTTGTTTGCTGATTTTTGTTTTGTTTGTGTTCGATTGTTATTGATATTGGTAATACGTTTGTTTTGTAGCGTGTAAAAATATTTACTGTGTTTTTATGCGATGTTACAAGGATTATACACGGCGATATGTGTTTTGTAGTCATAATATTTATTTACTGCTGTTTTATTTGCATCGGCTACATTCCCTTGTTTCAATGTTCGAAGTTTTGTATTATTTTGTACGTATTTAATCCTTAAACAAATACAATTTCTCGGTACAATCTTATTTTATGTTAGAGAATAATAGTGAAGCAAATTTGGATCTCTAAGCCAGTCTTTACCCAATTAGTGGCCAAAATCTCTTCAGTAACATTCAATCAATGTTACCAACCAGAGCTTAATAGAAACAAAAGGTAGCGAGTGATATATTCCCGGGAACACTGAAAAATGGGACTCTAGGTAAAAAACAATTAATGCAAGATATCTTTTGTCTGCATTATTGAATCGCGGAAACGCTGAAATGCATCGCAAGTTCTATGCAGACTGCATTTGGACGACGAATAATTGCGTTCGAGCCCCAAGAGAGAATACGAAATTTAATGCGCCCTCAGCGAAAATATCGGAGCCAGAAATTTACTAACAATGGAAATAAAGATTTAATATTGACGTGAATTTTAAGTAATCGAGTTCGACCTCGAGATTGATTTCTTTTCGTAAGAATGTTTCTGTCTTATAATTCGAAGTGTTTTGGTTAGTACTGATTTCGTAACGTGTGTTTTAGAATAAAGAAATGTTTTCTGTGTATTTGTTTGTAATGAAGATGTAAATGTCATGGTTGAAGTGCCGATATAGGATGAAAAAAATGTTAGACATAAAATGAACGTGAGTTTTTTTATAGTTACGACCATAAAATTGTTTTATTGAAAGCTAGATTACCTACATACGTTGGTACGTACATTAGACTTATGCACATTATGTACCTTGTAAAAGAATTGTTTTAGGTAATCCTTGGCTAATCTTGACTTTATCTAAGACTTTACTGCAAGATTTCTTGTGAACTCAAAAATGAGGTTTAACCTTATGACTGGGAATCTCTTCTCAAAGTAATCTTATTCAAGAAGTCCACACTTTAGAGCCAAAAAATAAGATGGGCTACCGTAAAATTTATCTTAATAGGTACCTGCATAAAAATACACTGGAGTGAAACCTTTTTTAGATAGCAAACACAGTGCCCGCCCGCTTCGTCTCTATATTATCACTGAGTAGAATCTCTTTATGGCTGGCTGCTATCTATGCGTTTAATCCACTTTCTCTTTTTATCTTAAGACAAGTGGAATGGGTCGCCGTCCTTTGTCCACGATCCCTGATAACAGGGTGACCTTTTTTCGTCTAAGGTTTATTAAACAAGAATACACCTGTGCAGTGTTGAGACAATTGCGAGATTTCATTAAATTCAATGGAGGGTAGCGTAATTGGAATTTTTGACAAGTTTTTTTTTGTTATCCTGATGAAATTTAGCTCGGCATAGGCTCAATGGGTCGCGGTGATAAGCTTGGTAATTGTTACTTTTGCACTTTAGTTTAACGTGTTTCGAGGACAATAGGGGATGGGCTTAGAAACGATTAGAGAAAAACAATACAGATTTAACTGTTTAACTTTTGGGTAGTAGCTAAATATATGAGGGGTCTGGAGGCTATCTGGAGTATAAAGAACTCCGACAAATATTTGTCTGGTAAAACTGTAATGTTGATTTTGCTCTAGCGATGCGATATTCAAGTATAAAGGTAAAAGCTTTGAGCAAGTAGGATTACGTTTGAAAATGCTTGATTAAATAACGAAGTCGTATTTAGTTTAAGGTGCAATAAAATCTTATAAAATCTTTGTAATAAAAGGCAAATAGTTAGATCAACTATATCTAAATATAACGATTATTTTAGACTCTATGTTGTACTGCTAGACTAATAACTTAATTTTATTCTATTGTTTACCTTCCGTCGTCACAGAATTGAGGTCATTTCAATCAAAAACGACTAGTTTCAAGCCATTTCCAAACGTAATTAAATCATTTATTAAAACCTATCACTTACAGAATCTTTTTTACTTGAGTCTCAAAGCAAAAGGTACAAATATTCACGTCTTGATATTTATATACCAGGGCACCGAACACGCCAACATCTCAACACGTCATTTTAAATGCTCCGCGTTAATTCTATTTATTAAGACATTCCGCCACCCTCCATAAACTCACCTTCAACAAATTTGAGTGTAAAATAATTGAATAACGCGCATAACCTTGTAACATTTTGAGATTTGACAAAATGGAGGCGACGTTAGGAATACGCAGGCATTCAGGCTGCGTATTAATCCCGTGAAACATGTATACTTAATGCCTTTGTATGTTGGAGGGAAAACGCAACGTTACTATTGAAGTAATTAATTACTGAGTAACAAACATGACGCGATGAGACAGTGTCAATTAAGTTAGAATGCTTAAGGTTGTGTTACACTGTACGTGTATTTTTGATGATATATTATTGGCGAGATAATATTTTGGACTCGTTCTTACCAAACTGGTCACTCGCGGCTCTTGAATGAGAAAAGTGGAAGGCGAGTGGGGAGTCCTTTGACCAGCAGGAAAATTTTAGGCTTGTAATAATAATATGATATTTAGTTGTGTTTTATTAGGGAAAATGTGTTTAAATAGTCGCGAAAAATGTCATAGCATGACATCAACCTTACTTTGATTCTTTTTTTTTTCTAATTAAGTTTGTTTGTCAAAATATTTCGTTTCCAATCACCATTTTGGTCATATTTACAAGTAAGTACTAGTAATTTAAATTTCAAGCTACAAATTAGTTGTAATTTATCTACAAAAAAATATTCTAGGTGTCACTTAGGGTAACAACATAATATATGAGATATGTGTAACTTCTAGCAACAGTGCCGCTTCATTTATTCTACGTTTCTAGAAAACAAGCTCACAAATGCAGAAGAAACTTGTTACAACCATCAACCCACGCGATCCATCAAAACAAAAATAACTCGAAAAATTCTTGATTAAAGTATTTCAAACACAGTGTGAGGTGAACTTAAGGAATTATGTGAAAATACGTAACGTAAGCGTTGCGTTCGCGGCGAGACGCACCTGCGGTTGACAGCCTCATTTGTTTGCTAGTGCTGAGAGCTTGAGCCGCTCTCGTACGCAGTTATCAAACGATACTACCCAACTTTGTATGTTGCATGTTTCGTATAGACGTTGTTGCTTTAATTGCGTTGGTGGGCTGTATGTAGGTTATGCCTTTTTGGATATTTGTTTGTGTGTACGTAGCTTGAGTTACGTTAAATTCATGAATTTTGCTAGGTCGTTAAATATGTGAAACTTTGTAAGATGTAGTTAATCTTTAGAATGAGGTATTCAAAACATGTTGATTTAAATGTCACAGATAAAAACAAACACATGTCTTGTTATAAAATCATAGGTGTTATCCATTCATATCATCCAAATATTATTATCCATTTCAGTAAGTTAAACCGAGCAAGTCTCTATCTATCTTCTATCTATCTATCTATCAAGTTAACATTTTTCTATTTTTTCTGTAAAAAGTCCTTTTCCATAAAAAAGGTAAGTATTAAAGATATTATGTCATAAAAAAACACAAAAGTACTAAGTATATTTTCCTTTAACAAATCCTGCCTCAGTTTACAAAGCTAATACGACTTGACAAAACCAACAATCAATTATTCATGAGAAAAGCATGAATTAGTAATACAGTATCTGTAAAAGCTGATAGTTCAAACTGTTGGTAAATGGTCCCACATGACACACACTTGAATTATTTATGACACGTAACGTCACACGTTATGGAAACAACCCGTCTTATTGATTTGTTCGAAGCAAATTACTTGTTAATATTGATTCTTATTAGGTGCCTTGGGAGGTAACTGCCTGGCTACCTTTTCAATTGTAAGTAATTGCTTTCCCTTACCTTAAATACAAACATTTTAGGCTTTAAATTTACGTTGTGCTATGAAGATCTATGTTTTATTTGGTTTAGTTGTTGATTAGCATGTTTAAATCAATAAAGGTACAGTAGTTCAGTATTCGAAAGGTTGTAGCTCGAGTTCAATAATAAAATTTGTGGGTGGGTAATCTTTTCGTTTTGACATAAGTAATATTTCCATCTGTAGTGAAGGTAAGATGAAAATAGAGAGAAAAATAAAATGCCATTTTCCCAAACATTTTAGCGTTTCACAAAATAATCTCTATATCCCACTTAAATCTTTCCAACTCATAATTTGCGATCAAAATATCACAGGATTCAGCCATAAACAAAAGAACTACGCTTGACTCAACAAACTTAGTTTGTCCAAAGTTTTTGCGCGACCCGCCTGTCTAAAACATAAAACAAAAACAACGGACTCTCAAACCAAATATCATGGTTCGCAAAATGTCACATAACCTTAAAACTGTGACATATTGAATTAAAGCACAATTGCTTTTGTGTTGGCAACAGTGCCTGCAGCCGACGACTAAGTATACTTATCCTTATAGAGAGTTAACTACTGAATGAAAATGAATGTAAAGCGGTTTTGTTTTAGACATTAAGGCATAGGTGTTGGCGGTGTTACTTGTTAAGGTATGTATAACTTTGCACTAAATCATTGAATCTGAGAGTTGAAGAGCAAGTCACCATGACTGTGAGTGAGTTGTATGCAATGTGGTATGGGTTCGATTCCCACGAACAATGCAAAAATATGGGGACCACAAGATGCTTAAAATGCCTAATGCTTTTAAGAATTCTGTGATTACAGAAATGCGTTAGGTTTGTATAGCAGGCACTTTTGTTAGGACCTTGATATGAAAGCAAAGCATGAAAGTGCTTTTCCAAAAAACGTGTATCTTTTAGCAAATCAGTCTGTTAACAAAGTGTTTCTCGCTTTTACGTTATGTAAACACTTTATCCAAGCGATTTTTTAGTCAAACTCAATTCTAAAAATCCGAAAAGTAAATCACATATTTTCCGAACTAATACCGTCTCGGCAAACAAAAACAAAACACAGAAGCTATTTGTTTTTACCACTTCAATCTCTTACCGCCACAACGGATATTAATTCACTCAGTCTCACGCACATCGCCTCAAAAAGTTCAGCTTCGCCGAGAAATTTATCGATTTATTCTAAAAGCTACGACATATTTCGCAGCCATTAGGTAACCTCCACTTAAACCGGTGTTATCCTGTCCCGAAGCTTTCTCATTTGGCAAAATACCGTCGAACGTTCGGTTGGCAGTCCCGACTTCTCGAGACAAATGGGCGTGTCAGCCGCAGCGGCACTGCCTGACGAGCGTAAATTGCTTTGATTTTCTAACAAATCCTCCTGAGGAACTGTTGCCGCTTTCATATTTAGATTGGCGAGATTAAGCGTGTTTAGTTTTGTCGACGTCGAGGGCGTATTTCGGGAATCGGGATCTGTCTATCCAATGTCTAATATTGAAAATAGAGCAATTTAAACAAATCAGTTTTAGCTAGTTTCAATAGACTCCTGGTTATACACGTTTTAAGTGCATGCAACATCTGAATGAGGTCATGATAAATCAATACGCTTTTAAATTCTACAGTAGGTCAGATAAATGGCTGCCATCCAATTTATTATTAATTCTACAGTCACAAAGTTTCGTATTAGGAATCAATATTAAAGTCGTACACGAGATTTTAAATTCTTGTTAGTTAACAATTAGATTGACAAAAATTGTTCTCCAAAATTTCTTTGAGTTCAAATTATGCTGGTTTTATACGCTTAACAGCTGGGATATTCATTCTTTATTCATGTATGGTTGTTCTCCTCGGTAGATCTCAGTTGGCCACTTATCAGGCGTATTGTTCACTGCGAAGCGAACACGACACGACGGTACGTCTCGGGCCTGTCTGACTGATTGACGTTCATCACTTGCTTAACATTGAACAGATCGAGATTGAAGTGACTAACTGTTATTAGTAGTATGAAATTACCACCAAGTTCTACAGCTTTCATACTCATATCAATTAAACATGCTGATTATTGGCAATTAAATTATAATTATCTCGTATAATATTACAATTTGTTATTTTTTTATGAAAGTCAGAAAAAAATACAATATACAATAAATCTTATGTTATTATTTCATATTTTTTTTATTATAATTAAGATCATAGGTTTAAAACTAACCATGTAGGTATTATTGAAATTGGCACGAGTAACGATACAGCTCGGAAATAGCTGCCGCAGACAACAGACGAAGGAGGCCTGAGGGGTTCAGCCGGCTATTTGAGCTGTCACTACGTACCCGTTTGCCCGTTCAATCAAAGACGAACGTTCTAAATTCGCTTCATCCGTACCCATTCTAATACAACCTATTTCTGTAATACTGAACTCTAACAATACTGGAACGATAACCTAGCTGAGTTGGTAATATGTTTTTTTTCGTAAGCCCAACATATGATCTCACTGTTGGGCAAAAGCCTTCCTTTTTTTTTCTTTTATCCCACTATCACAAGAACAACAGGAATAACAACATAGCGTTTTGTTGGCTGTTGCCCAGTGGTGGGACTCAATCAATCAATCAAAAAACAAAAGTTTTAGATGTTCTTCTTTTATACACATTCCGTGTGGGGTGAACTAACTGACGCTATGTTACTGTGACTAAGGCGGCGGTCAAAGGGATAAAGTAGATTTGTTGTGGTATTACCACCGTGTGCCCAAGAGAGCCAATAATCCAAGTAGAAAGAAATTGAACGATTTCCAGCGTGTTCTAAGCCTTTCTCACACATGTTGAACAAACATTGGTAGACCAACATCCAATGTTTGTTGCTTGTACAACAAAAAGTACTAAATGTTTTGAGCCCAATATTCTCCATAAAGATTTGGCAAATATTGGTGGTCCAACAATGCCTGACAAATGTTTGATCTTCAAA
This sequence comes from Chrysodeixis includens, assembly GCA_941860345.1. Taxonomy (NCBI): domain Eukaryota; kingdom Metazoa; phylum Arthropoda; class Insecta; order Lepidoptera; family Noctuidae; genus Chrysodeixis; species Chrysodeixis includens. The sequence goes on from OW796099.1 coordinate 12,151,267, forward strand.
TCTACACATGTTGGTCGCAAACTTTGTTTGTCAAGTTCAGGTGAGAGACAAGGAAACGTGACAAGAGCCATCCCCAGTTACTTAGGAGATCTAGTATGTCTGTGTGTGTCGGTTACGTCCAACGCTACGAACAATCAACGAGTCTGTTTTAAGCTGAAATAATCCTTTCACCTCGGTAGCAAGTTAAGGTAGACAAAGTCTGGGCTAGTACCATGAGCTATTAAACGTCTGTTGGTGTTGTGAAAGCGAGCCGGCGTGTCTTTCAGTTCATAGCGGCATCTCACTGCTACGGGAGCAGTCTTGCGTTGAAATTACATAGTAAACGGGCTAGAAACATTTTCTTTTGAGACACTTAAAGTGGGAGAGTAATTTCTAGGTTTTATTTTTTTGCTGTTTTTGTATTTGAATCCTTAAATACATTAAATCAAAGTTTTAAATTACAAAATGTTGTTTTTTATGATTACAATTGATCAAGATGTAAAAAACGATAGGTTCAAAAAATAGATTTTTGTCAATTGAATCCATTGGACATTTAAAGCAAAAAATACACAATGAAGCTGTAAACTGCGCGCAGATATTTATAAATTGATGAAAAATGTTAGAAAGTTAGATTTCTAGTTTTATTAACAACGTATATTATTATTTACACTAACGTACAATATTATTATTTGCTTTCCAGTAAACAGTAAACAGCTCTTTGAAATTAAAAAAAAGAGAGAGTGGGTGGAGGTCGTTTTGTCGAAAAACGAAAATGCAACATTTTCTCTCATCAAAAAAACATAGTTTCTATAAAAATCTAGGTTGTGTATCTAATAATTGTACGCTCTTTTTTTACCAACTCACATAGATACTAAAACACAGATCGATACCCGTAACATTTAACAACTTTTTGCGTGAAAGTTAATAAACCATTTCTGCGTACCAAGGCCTCATATATCAATAGTAGCGAAAATAATTCAGTCCGTTATTCCAAACGAACGAAAAGAGAATAAATTAAAAACTCTACTACTGCCTTTATTGGTACACGATAGATGGCGTTATAGGTCACCACTAAATCACGTCGAGCCAACGTGAAAATCCATACGCAAGGAAAACCAGTTGATTTATTAGAAATTAGTTTCAGTCAGCGAACGTAATTTCTGAATCTGTTACACACGAATCAAACGTTCGGTTATGGTGACTTCGAATTGGTTCGATTTACCGAGCATATTATTTAAATGAAAATGGGATTTTCGTGCTGACTGTACGTTTGTATACGATCTATACGCGGTCGTTACGATGGTATACTGGGAAGTGTACGCGAAAGCGTTTTGGCACCATTAAATTTCAACAGAGAATAAGACCCAGTTTTAGTATGAAGAACTCTGTTACCTAGTAAAATGGGTTATGCAAGCTAAATAGCCAGTCGCTGTATGTCAAGTCTTAGTCTTTAGCTGAATTCGAAGAGACTGGCAATCGACACCCAAGAAACGAAAAATATAAAGTATTCAAGGCCGAAACGGCGTGTCCAAATGTAATTACTTAAAAGTCATGGCACAGGCAAGGTACTCTACATAACACTTAGTTACAAAAACCATAATTTTCGTTTTGTTATCATCATCAATAAATAAATAAATAAATCTGGGAAATTTCCATCGATTAACAAACGCTTCTTCTAGCATATAGAGCTTCAAGGATCTTTTCGCACGTAAATGTCATTAGGAGGGCGTTGGTGTTCATATTTGCAACAAAAACCAACTGAACTGTGTGTCAAAAATGACACCTTTGCATGTATACGGCATTAGTTCTGAATTCCGCCACCAAAAGATCCTTGTAGAACTAAAATGCTACCACAATGTCAAATTATTTGTACTAACCTACTAGCAGGCATTACCCTTCCACTAGGCAGGGTATACCAAGTCTACTATTTATATGTACAGCCTTTAATTACACTTTTCTTAATAATAGTGATTCGAAAGTCAGAATTCATACGAATTCGTTTAACGCTCCCGTGAGTTTGTTTCAAGGTGAGGCCATTTCATTAATTGTAACTGTTATTACAATTATTCATTGAGGTAGTTAATGACGAAAATGTTCGTTTACTTTTTTATATTGAGTACAAAATGAATGTGGAATGATTACCATGGAACATTCTCGAAGTGGTGTTTAAAAACCATTAAGGCTGTTCTATCATATATTTAGTTAGAAACAGTTTTCGCGGTAGACATAAATCTCAGTCAGACTCTTTTTTGTAGTTAGGTGCCTCGAAATGGTTTTGGGTCACAATTTAATGCTGAAAGCTAACCTGAATCATGATCGATAGTAATGTCGTAACGTAACCCACAACACGAGCTTCACCAATTACATTTACGAGCATTCAATATTTACAATGAACTTCGATCCAATAAAATTAAAAAACACGACAATTTTTTTCACATTAACCGCCGTTACGTCCGAAAAATCAATATTGTCCACAAAATCAGATCTGATGATATCCCTTTCAATGAACAGAAGGAGTTTTATTATACATTTACGGATTCTAATAACGCTACACTGTATGAGGTAATGGCGGATATTTAACGGGGTCAGTCCAATCATGCTAATGAAAACAAGCCATGCGATAGAGAGTTGTTTAGCCTCTGAATATTCAACGGGGTTATTTTCTTAACGGCACTCCAGATTTAAACCGCGGTCGAAATTAAACCTCGTGTACACTAGCGAGTGTTCACGATTTTGCGCTACTTAGATTGGATCGAGCTTTTGTGATTCCGGAATTGGCACGACGAAATTGTAGTTAGTGGTTGGAATTTAGAAATTTAGTATTTCAGGTGTAAAGTTGTGGCGATTTGTCAAACTAGTTGTGGCTGTGTGGCAGTGTTTTATTGTCGTTGTTATTGCTTTTAGCGAATTGAATACGAGTGCCTTTACTTCGCTCTTGGAGTTTTATATTCATTTGAGCGGTTTTATCTCTGACACTCGGTTTAGACTCGTTTGGTTTCGACACGTGACGCTCGTTTCGTTATTTAGCATGGCTTTTATTTGTTCTTGCACTGCTTTTATTATATACATCATCCTGTTCATCCATAAATGTTTCACAGTACAGTTATATTTATTTTAGTGTTCCAATTTTATGATTTCTGCGTTTAGTTTTATAACTCTAAAGATAAATTTAATTTTTATTGTTATTGTCAATTTTATTCGTAGCTATTCGATTTCAAAATTTCCAATTTCATCTATATTTTCGAGCGATGAGAAAATAGTTAAGCAATAAAGATTTTCTCCTCGTTCAGAAAACAGGTTAAAAATCTATTAAACGAGGGAAAGTAATTGCCAACAATGAAAGCTAATTTATATCATGCGTCCATGCTTTAGACCGACCTCCGTAAAACAATTTTTCTACCTCAGTACGGGCAAAAAACTAGGTTAAATGTATGTCAAATACAGCACACAATAAAAGTACGGCGGCAGATTTAAGCAGTAACGTTAGGTAATAAAATGTATGTCTCAGTTCTTTGTCTAGCCTAGTTCTGTATTTGGCAGATATTAGATGTTGATCTCTGATAGCTGTGCGCTGACATGAGGCTAATAAAATAGGTTACGAAAATATTTTCAATACTTGCCGCCTAGTAATCGCATCTTATGTCACAAATGTGAATATGAGTTTGTTTGTTTTGTTTATAAAAGTGTCTTTACCACGAAACCAATTTTAAAGGGTCGGGGGCATCCTTAAATCTTGCGCGCAAACTATTTTGTTTGGAAATAAAAAATAGAATCCCCATTATCAATTTAAAACCTATCCCTATCCTATAACCTAACCTAGATGGGACCCCCAAAATCAATCAGATTTTTTTTGCGGTAAATCTAAATGCAGTTTCAACAGTATAGGTTTTACACTTTAGAAAGATGTGGGTGTGACATACGGCCGGACAGAAAGACAGACCTGTCGAATCTAGAAGTGTTTCGTTTTAACAATTCGGCTACGGAACCATAAAAACAATGAAATAAAATAATATAATTTCAAAAACTCTAAAAGGATAAATATTTGTAACAATATTAACTGCAAGAACATGATGTATGTTATTATTATGTATGAAACTAAAATTTTACACCAAATCTAAAACACCCCCGATAACGAAGTTACAGTACCCGATAGATACTAGAACCGTTAAATTACAATTGCTTCGAACAATACTACACAATAGGAACAGAAACACAAGTAACCAATATTGTTTGTCGTATCTACACACCATCAGAATTCGGCACATCGTTACCGTTAAAATTAACGACGATTCAACGCAACAGAAAATGAAATTGAATACGCGATGACTAATTAAAATTTCCGCTGTGAAATATAAATTTATCTAAAATTAGGCGATATGATTCGAAACGTATTAAAACGACTCATTTATTATTCCATTAAATATCATAAAATTTTCATTTTCTATAAAAGAGCTGGAACCTTTTTGGAGTATTAACGTACATGTACCGGCGATATAGTGGGGTTCAAATAGAGTCATATTTAAACTGAAGTGCCCAAATGTAAGGGTTGAAAGGTTTAACATCAAAGGTTCACAAAACAAATATGTCCAGCTGATATTTGTTCCGTTTAAAGAGACATTTGTATTAATAGACCCATCAAGTAAGTACTTGTATGATAATATTTCAAATCGGTATATTTTTGGTTCGAACTAAATTATTATTCCATGTTACTATGGGAACTACTCTATCCAAGAAAAAGGTGTGGAGGTACAATGACATGTGTAAAGGAAAGTTTTAAACTATTTCTAGGTAATCTGTAAACAGAACACAATATACCCTGGTAAAAGCCCAAGTAAAATAATATTTCCAAATAAGTAAAGTGCGTTCAACGTGCTCCCACAAAATTTAAACATACCTTTTAATTCCACTTTTTTGGCAAAAGTTTGCAAAACTTTCTTCACAAAGGTATTAGAAATATACTTAATATTAACGGAAATTCTTATATGTCATCATTTAATAATAATTATTAGGACATAATTATTGCATTCTGTTTGAAGTTATTCAGCAACTTCAAACGTAGGTGCTAACTGTATTTTCATTTGAATTCTAAATTAACAAGAACAATGAACAATCTTCGAAGTACACCATAATCACAACGCAGCGAGGATCGCTTTGTTCCGGAATCTAGGAATGTTGTTACATAAGTGTACAAAACCAATATAACTTGACCCCTCTGAAGTGTGTTACAATATTAACAAACCATCTTTTTCCTTGTCGTACTTTAATGAACATGTAGAACTGCATCCCGCTCACACAAGAGCTGCCGAACTTTAGATGGGTCAGATTATGTTGGTTGTATTGTACAATAGGATGTTCAAATGTTCATACTATACGTTCTCTTAACTAATCCTTTAGTCGCCTTTACGATACTTAAGGGGAGAATCAAGATGGGTAATATTTTTAGCCAGTCGTTCAATTTCTAGCCGAGGAAAGTGTGAAAAATCCTATTCGAAGGAAGAAAAATGCAATGGCTGGGTAAAGATTTTCTTGGAAGAAAACAATCGCCTGAGTGTTTCACAATAAAATGTAATGTGTTGAAAGAAACACTAACCGTTTTAAACTGTGTTAATAATGTACTTTTTATAGAACGAGAAACTTTCTCATAACTAGTGCATTTAAGTAAAAAAAAAAAACAATTATATTTATAAGGCAGATATTGAATTAAGAACAAAATTAATAATAAAACAGGATATTCAAATGCACTTAAAAAATAAAACTTAAATACGCCCACAAAAGAGGATCTACAAAATTTTACGAAAACACTAAAAGAAAATAAATAAAAAATATTTTACAAAGAGAGACAGCTCTATAAAACTGGTACTGGTCGTTGGAAAAGTGGTTTATTAGCGTTCTGCGTTGGCGGATATAATAAATATAAAGGCAGGAATGACGTCCCGGGTTCCCCTGCCGTGTTCCCAGGCCCTTATTTCGTGATAACGTGTACAACAGTTAGTATAAAAAGTGAGGTAAATAATTTGGTTTATTCAATAAGCTTTGTTAAGTAAGGGTGTGAAATTATGGAAGGTGCAATGGAAGTACAGGTTTTATTAGTAAAGATCAAATTAAATTATTACTACATTTTTAAGAAGGGTTTTCATCGCTTGATTTAGTTAATATCCGCAAATATGCGATTATAAATACTGAGAATCTGAAAGATAAAAAAAGCAAAAGAATAAAGATAAATTCGTAAGATAGTAATATCGACAAGGACAAAATGTCGCAGAAGCGGTCAAAATCTAAATATGAACCTTTGTAACTTTCTAAATATGTTGGTAAAGACCGTACCGACGGGTTCCAACATGAGTTGACGATATCAGTATTCCTATCTCCTATGAGGAACATATAACCCTTTGCGCTCATAAGTTATGCGGACTGATAAGGATCGCTGAATTTTGCCTTCCTTTCCAAATTGGCATGCAGATAGTTTATGATATGTACGCCTGCGATATTACGCCTGTTCGATTCCTTTCAAGGTTATAGATTTCGCTTATCTAGTCAGTTAGGGTGCTTAGATTTTTTTGCCTTATTCTTTATGATCGCTTAAATATTGTTGTTGTGAAAATGTTTGTACTGAAATTCTTTCTTTATTTTCTGCTTTCGGTTTCATTGATTTAGTCAGTGTTTAGTGTTTTTTATTTAGAGCGTTGTTTTTTTGTAACAATGCGTTACTTGGTTATTTTATGTCCACCAGTTTGCCTATAATGTTACCCTATTTAAAGCTTTCAATACCAATTTTCTTAAACTATCTTTCAGAGTACTAGTAGTTAATATTCGTTACCTGTCACGCGAGTTATATTAATATTAGCTAAGCCCAAACAAATCTTGACTAATGTATGATATTTCATCATTGCTAAATTTAGACGGGTCAAAATTTATATTAATTACTTCACCGATCTGACGTGGAACAATACCTTATACAGCGTACTTTCTCAGTATTAAAATGGGCTCAGAAAAGCCTTGACCCGTCACGAATCGCGATGACTAGTCAGATAGCGAGCTATTGAGAATTAATTACGTCTTTTTAACCGCGTCATTGTGAAATTCTGTTGATGTCATGATGTAGTTAATAAAGTTAAGTTTTAAGCTTGTTTTATGGCTTTTGTGTAGGCCCAAATGGATAGGCGTTGCTCTATTAATGTAAGTATCCTGATAGTCGATGACGTTAAAATTTGTTTAGGGCAGTTTTTGTAAGAACAACCCCCTTTTGTTTCGGCTTACAAATATGAGTATGATGATATTAAAATAAACATCTAAGAATTCAAATATTAATAATCATGACGATATCTAAACCGACAGTTGAATGTCACCAAAATTATAACAAACACGATCACAAATAAACAGTATTCAGTATTAAGTCCCATCATACTCTGAGTTAAATAAAAGATTGCGCAAAAATAGGAGGGGTGCCACGGTAACAGAGCGGCATAAACTTTTATTAATAAAAGAATAAGTAACTGTAGGCGAAGAAATGCTTTGAAACATCCGCACCTCGGCGTGGGTATAATAAAAAAGTAAGAGAAATTGATGAGCCAACCGTGGACCAGTTGAACTTTGAGCTCAATATTTGGATTCTGAGTGAGAATTATTGCAAGGGATGCAGATAAGGAAATGTATATTAAAATGTAGGTAAATTTGGGGTTTTGTTGGCTAAATGATTATGTTTAACACCCAAGAAGAATGGATAAAAGACAATATTGCTTGATACTTTTGTTCCAAAACAATAAAGTGAAATGTGACGTGTTTATTTTTTGTAAAATTAAAGTAAGTATATTGTATACATTGGGTGTTGTAATAATGAATTATGTTTTCTTATTAAAATTTTTTTGCATCTCAAACGTAATAGAAGGACTGTTATTAAATTGACCACCATATCATTCAGTGTTTTTTTTGCCATAGATGCATGAGCTTAAAATTAATCCGATTTGGATTTACAAAGTTGTTACTTTGCTCATATTTCATTAAAATCACTCTAACCATTCACAAAATATGGCGAGTGAAACTAGTGCCACTGGAATATTCTAACCGGCGTTTTCCGGAAACGCGAAAATTTTCATTTATTACAAACCTAATATCAAGCAAACAACAACAGTCAAAGTAGAAATATTGTAAGCAAAAATGTCTTCAAAACAGTACGTAGATCATTAGACAGACGTTATATTACCAAGCGCCTTGCTACCCGACACCTACCGTAACTCAGGAGCCAAGCCGTACTAGAGACTTTCAACATTCAAAGTGCTCTCTACATGTAACTTTTTCTTTTAGCTTACGGAAGAATTCTAAACAATCACAACGTTGAATATAAATTCTCAATTTTTGCGGAATACAGACTGCATTTTCTGCTCTAAGATCTGTTGTGCGAGCTCCAAGCTTCGTGTGTTGCTGATTCGTCTCGATGCATCAACATTTGAAATTCCAAATACATCAAAATTTTATTCGTGGAAAAGCAGTTTTTGAAATATTTGTGAATAAAAATCCGAAGAAATATCTACCAACTGAAGAGAATGTATTATGTTTTTATTTAGGTTTCTGCATTAATTGTGTTACAGAAAAAAAATGTAATATGATTGCAGAAATTGTATCACTATTTTGTTATTGCTACGAATATTTCAGTGAACAATATGTTTCCATTATTAAACTCACCATTATCGTTTGCGTAAAGTCCCAGTCGTAACCCTTCACTAAAATATTCACCAGAGCTTGCATCAAAACTACAAAATTTCTAACACAAACCACATTTTCAGCAACATTTTAACTCAACAACCAATAAAGCAACTACTTACATATTTATAAAACAACTTGTTACCCCTAAAAGGTTTTTTAAATCATCGCTAAAACGCCGACGCGGAGGTTTATTAGTTATAACACGTAGAAATGTAAGGCCAAGGAACGTCCATTATTAAAATTCTCATGGCCGACAGCTACCATAACAATATTTTCAGGCCAGTAAGCTGGAAAGAAAAACTGCGCTTAAATGGATTTGGCATATTTTATGATAATATTAAGACGTACAAACGGTCTTGGAAATTTCGGTGCTACCGTCTAATCATCCGGTCTGACATCGCTTCACTGAAAATATTATACCTACGGAAATCCTTCGCGGATTATTAATGTTCCGTTTTTCATAAGTTTTGAGGAAAATTTTCTAGAAAGTTTTGAGAGAATAAATAATGTTACCCCTGCTTGTGTAATTTGAAATCATGCATTGTAATAATTTAAAGACGAGGAAAACGAGAACGTTTATGTTTTAAAGCAGTCAACATAATTCATGATTTATATCAATATCAAATTTTCCTTTGCATTCTTTTGATAAACAAAACACGAACACGAAATTTTATTATTTTTTCTATCAAATCCGACTACAAAACATTAAATAACAAAATTCTTATTTTTATGTGACTCGGGATAATAAACAACATTCAAACTTGTATCTACACAGCTTACTATCTAGATAGACAGTATACACAGGCAATATCTGTAAGCCATTCAAATATCTGTACGAGAATCATATCCGACGAACCCGCGACCTTTAACCTGAGGGGTCGACTAATAACGGTCGCTACGAGCTTCGGTTTTAATTTAACATCGTGTAAATGTGTACTACGTACGAGTAGCTCCTATAATATGTTCAGGGAAGACTTAAAGATGTCTTCAAATTTTATGCGAAAGGTAAGAAATACATTAACATTATATATGCATGAGCATAGCTGTTCATTACTCGCACCGTTGCCTTCGCAGGTAACGGAGACGAGTTTTGATTATTAGTGACTTTCAATTAATTTAATATTATAGCCTGCCAAATACGTTATAAGGTTTTCTTGAAATTCGACAGCGTGACAAGCTTTTGTTTGACTTTGTTGGTTGTGTCCGTGGAAAATTAAGGACTAATGTTCTCTGACAGATGATTTTTTGTTATAAATGAGATTTTGCTGTTGTTAGGTACGAAATGTAATTTAAGTTTGGATGAACTTTAAAAAATTGTTGCCACAGGCATGTTTGTATTTCTGTTTTCTTTTGAATACATTATTTTATAATTTCGTGTAATTAGGTTGACCTTGAATAGCATAATATATTATCTAAAAAAGTAAATAGGCAGGGTGGCATGGTTTTATTATTAATGTGGCGCAGTTTATATAAATCAGAAATCAAACAAAAACAACACTTTCAAAAAAATCACTTGAATGAAAAAATTATAAAAATAGGGTCAGAATTATTGATCGAGATCTTCTCGAACCTATCAGCCACCCTTCACAAAAATGGAACGCGTTAAACAAAAGAATCGAACAGACTTATCCCACTTTTTATCAAGCCTCACCTTGGTTTCGCAAAAACTCTTCGAGTGCCTTGTAAGTCACAAAAATACGATATAATACGATTACTTTCCTCTTGTCCCTACTCAGATTAAATTTCTGTGAGTTGAGGATGAACGTGTAAAGTCGAGAGCACTCGAACCCAGCTCCGCTTGGAGGAGAGATCTTGACGTGAGACGTCATTACTATACGTCACTCACACGGCATTCGAGGCACTCGATGGGACATCACTTTATTAACATAAGTGTTTTAGTTGTCTGCTTATTTTGAATTATATTTTCGTGATGTGTTGTCGCCACTATTTATGATAGGAACATATTTAGTGCAAGTATTTTTGTAGTTTTCGTTCCTTTTTAGAATTAACGCATACTGTTAAACTTCTTTCTCTATGAATATCTTCATCCAAAAAAAACTGAGTATTTTTTTTTGTATAATAAATGTTGATCAAAAACATTTTGCCTCGAATACATACGTATGTCTTCAAATAGGAAAATTTAAGTACATAAGCTTCTATTACCGACATGATACGATTCAACCAATATTGAAAACTGGACACAATAATACTCAGATGACAATAATATCTGTACCAACATATTTCGAGGAAAAAGCTATTTAATACATTCGAATACGATCCTACTATAATAATGAATACTAAGAAGTGAAACCCAGTTCTCAATATTTCGTAGCCGTAGAAATAAGTTATCTATCTAACAAACCTAATTGGTTACTAGGTCGATAACATTTGTACTGGTTCATTCCAGATTATTATTCATGAAACACGAATTCATAAAAAATACAAAATAGTTAGGCACTGAATAGAATACTGATAGGAAACATAAATTAATTGAAAGAAAGAAAATAAAATTTTCCGCAAAGAAAATATACCTAGTTGAAACTGTTGGAAGCCACAAAAAATCCTTGAATAATTTCCTCGTTAACTGTACCACAAAAAGATTTATAACATTAAATTGAATTGGTAAGCTTGCCAGAATTGACAACATAAGCTAGCATCCGTAGACAGGTTAATCCACTTATAATTAATTGTTTAGTTACTATTGGGTTCAGTAGTTTCCGAACGAAAATATTTTATGGGCGCGCTTCAATATTTATTGACGGTCTGTTTCGTAATTAACCTAAATAAACTATGTACAGAATTACGAGTAAATACAACATTAATAAAGTAAATGTGGAGGTAATGGACTTAAGGTAGATATTGAGCAAAGATACGAGAAGAACTAGCCGTGAATGCCTGAAAATAGAACCAGTGTTTAATAAGCAATCTACTAGAAAGAGTATGATATTTTAGAAAACTAGTCACAAATCTTATTAAGCCAATACATAATATTAGGTATAATAATAAAACATTTTGACACACCGTAGTACAAACAATAAAAACAAAAATCAAGGTCCCAACAAATCTTAAGCCCAACTCACGCTCCTCAACCAGAAGACATTGCGCATAATCCACCTATTAATATTTATCCCACCACTCTTAAAACATTTCCCAACTTTATAAAGGAAAGGGAACCAACACCACGTGTTGTTGGCAACTTAACTGAAACGCTGGCAAAATACGAGATTGTTGAAAGAAAAAGCCTCGAGGACTGGCCATTACGTCTTAAGGTCACGCACCGGTCTAAGGGGGCACCAAAATTGGGCCACAGGTCGGTTTCCCGCAAATTCTATAACTAACCATAAGGAAACGGTCGAGGGGAACGAATTACTGACTAGCGAAGTAGCGACACTTGGACAAGTTTATCAAGAAAGTTGCTGCTCGTAAAATAAAAAGGACTTTCACTCTGACCTCGGTTAAGACAAGGTTATGAAAGATGTGACATCTGAGTGGGATGGTGCGGTCTTTACGTAAAAATTAACATATTTGATCCTTTCTTGTTTATGCTCTTTTCGTGGCTCCGGAATGAAAGTCGTTTGTTTTTCACCCCGGCACAAAACGTCGAGTTCCGTCTATCACATTTTTGCAACATACTCAACAGTTATTTCTTTGCTCCGACGCCTGTCCAAAGAAAATAATAAAATAGAATACGTATTGGATGGAAAAATTTCAGCTATAATTTTTAAAATCTATTCGACCGTTTAGTGACAGTTTATCGTTGCCTGTCGGTACGAAACGTCGATTATAAAATTTCAATTTGCCAAAATACTTTGACTCAAAATTCTCTCAAGCATTTTCAGGGTATTTCTACTTCAGGCTTTCGTTTTCAGATAACACATTCTCTAATAAGAGCAAGTTTCTCAAAGAGAGGAACCTAAATACGGAACTATCCTAACAAGTAATGGCTCGAATTCGCAAACAGCTGCTTTGAGACCTGCCCATTCACGAAGGTACTGCATTTTCAGGCACATAGTAAAGTTACTCCGATTTCTCGGTGTATCTTTTTGCTTTGACTATTGATTTGAGGACAACAAACATCAAAAGATGATACATTGTATACAATAAAAATTTAATCAACTCACATTTGATTTTCGTCGAATTGAAATCTGCTGTGCCTGTCAATTAGAAAAATAAAAAGTCCATATAGACATTAAACTATTTCTAAAAACTCTCTCTTCCTAGAATTCTGATGTTACATTAATATTTGACTGCTGTATCTCCAATAATATTTATCTTATGCTTAAAACTTTACGCGTGGCTTGCTACAATTTTGCCTTTCCATGCCATTACAGTTGAAATACAAGTCTGAACGTTATATTCCGTGTTCACTAATTTGAATTGTGTATATTGAATGCATTGTGGGTTTGTGTATCATTACTGGTTTATTGAATTCTGGCTTTGCCAACTGTAAAGTAATATAAGTAATTGGGTTGCGGTCATTTCGATTTTGAATGTCTGCTGCTATTATATTTGATTACCGTTTCCACTTTTTGCTTAGCGTGAAGTTAATTGTGGCTTTGTTTGTTTTAATCTTTCCTTTTATTTCTTTTCTTCTATGGTCCTATAGTAATGATTTTGTATTGGAACAACTTTATGCAATTATCATCATTATCATTATTTATTCAAGATAGGCTACGAAGTAACACTTTTTGGATGTCAAATTAACGTGTTAAACGCATACAGACAGGATATACCCTACCCTTAATCGCATCTTGTATTCAGAAGAAGAACTCATTAATAGATACCTATGCTTAAAGTACTTCTTGACACGATATGCGCAATCGAAGTCGTGGTGAAATTGTGTGAAATATTTAGGAACTTTAATTCTACAATAATATTATAGAATGGAAAAGTTTCTCTATTTAGTTAAACGTGCTAAAGCTGAAAAAAGGTGTTGCATTTTTTGCACCCAGTTCCTATATTAGTCCTATACAATTTACTTAGTAAGGATAAACATATTTAGACTATGTGTACCTTCCCTTCGTACTAATTAGTTCCAAAACTTAACTACGACGCTTTGTGCCGATGTAACTCTGAACTTAACATAACTTAAATTACTAAGACTTTGTTTACTTTAGAAATATGTCAGTATTAGTACAATACATCTTAATTTCAGTTTTAAAGGGTATGAAGTAAAGCAATAACCTCGAAATGAGTTTATATTGTAAAAAGTTTGTTCTGTGTAGAATACTTTGTAAATTAATTAGTAATATCAATATCGGTTTGTGTTTTATTACTTCTTTCGTCTGGTTTCTTGTAAAGCTGCGGTTTGCTCTGGTTTTGTATTCTTTGAACATCATCTTCACAAAATGTAAGGAATTTTACGTTACTACTAAACATTTTTTTTGACGTTACTATGTAGTTTCCAAAATCTTAGAATTTTCGGCCTATGTCTGTCAAAACGCAAGATTGAACATCATCATTCCCCTACCCTTATCCCAATTATTATTTGGGGTTGGCGCAGCATGTCTTTTTCTTCTACACGTTCCTATCTGACGTCATCTCGCAAGTCACACTCTTTGCAGCCATATCATGAAGATTGTACAATAAAATAATTTTATCAAACACAAAAATATTGATGTGTTTAAATAGATCTGATTCGTATTTAAAACACTACTACTGTGCATAAACTGCTTATAGCGTATGTAAACAAAATATATCCAAGTAATAAAATTAGAACCTAAACCTGTTTTTAGGAAGTCAGTTAAAAATTTAGTCTGAAAGCCATAATAGTAAGCATTGTCAAACATTTTCCGTATAGGCTTAATACCCCAGCTCAATATTACTATCAATGAATGATAAAACCACAGAATTGAATGCATTTGTGGTAATTTGGTGTCATAATAATATATATTATAATTGTTAGGTACGTGATATGTGGGTGGCGTAGTTTCGATACTTTCAATTTGATGTTTAGTGTTTATTAATTAACTATTTATGTAAGGTATTAATGATTAATCGTTAAAATATGAAGAAAATTTTTAATTTTAGAAAAATCAAAAGCATCTTCTCAACCCTATGCAACCCAGTGCAAAGAGAAAAATAGCTTGTTATAAATTTAAAGTCAGTAAGTCACATTCAGGTGTCGAAAAAAAATCTTGGGGCCAAATCGTCACTCCCCCACCCAATCTCAACTAAAAATCCCTAAAATCATCATACAATCACATTAAGCAAACACACCCCTACACGCACCCAAACACATTCATCCCTCGTCAAGGCACTCAAAGAAACATCCAACCGTGCCTTCCACATGCCTTACGCCTTACACAAAGTATATTCACTTGACAGCCTAGTGTTAAGGCAATGCACCTGACAGGCACTACCAGGTTAAGATGTTAGAAACACTTCACAAGATCGTTCATCTCTCATCTCCTTTGATCGCGGGACATCTAAGCCTGTCTTTGCTCTGTGGTTAACTTGGGAAGAACCCTTTCACTTACTGTTAGGCTTGGTTTATAATAGTGCAAGTGGTAAGGCAAGATCTGGTGACGACGTATGTCTCTTCCGGAGGCTTAGAACTTTAATCCGTGTAAATTAATTGGACTGGGGTATATTTTAGTTCTGATAGTGTCGTGGTAGCCTTGTGGTTTTATGTATGGATTTGTGTGCACAAGCTGCAAGTTTGATCCCCAGCGCAGGCAAGTACCAATGTGACTTTTTCAAAGTTATATGCACTTTTTTAATTATTCTAAGACACTACTGATAAACTGTTAAGGAAAACAACGTGAAATCGCCAATCTACAAGGAGCTAGCGTGGTGATAAATGCTCAAACCTTTCATATAAGAGAAGAGGCTTGTGCCCAGCAGTGGGACGTGTATAGGCTGGATTATAATACTTGAGTTCTTGATATCTATGTTTTTACAAACTGAGGTCAAATTTGAGTCCTGACTGAATTTAATATTTTTTCCTTAGCACGATCCGTATATCACACATATTACTATCATCTTTGTAATAATTTTGTAAGGCTGTACTACATACAGTACTTTATATTATGTACGAAATTCATAATAGGCATGTGATTTTGGAATTTTCTCTATTTATTTTTTTTAAACTTAAAAACGACTATTTCGATTTCAATATTAAAACCTGAACTATTTAAACTTAAAAAGTGAAATTCATATCTTTACCGTATCTCGACCACATGTCAAGCATACACTAAGCCTTAGATTAATGGTTAGTTTACTGGTTCTGTTTTTAGCGACCCCCCGAGGGTTGTAACTCAAGTTATTATAATTATGGCCTATAACCGTACAGGCTGTGTTTAACGTTATAAACTAACTGTAATAACATGTTACCGTTATTTTCTATAAATTAATTATGTAGCGTAAGTCGGTTAACTATCGTTAACGAACTTCGCTTCTATTTATCGGTTGCAGCCGTTATGGGCGATACTTTTTTACGTACACGTTAAACGTGTAACTAGATCGATACATAAAGGTCCAGGAAAAAGCTGTTCATTTGTGTATAGAGTTTTATTATATTTTGAGAAATGAAGTGAATAAGCGACTTAAACCCTGAGTTATTCTCAACTTGTTAAATATTCTCTGGCAATGTAAGAAGATGGGTGCTTAGGCAAAACTTTTAGGCAACAGCACAACAATATAGGCTAGACAAAACATATCATTGTATACATTACTCAAAACTTGCATATAATTACTTACATTCGTGAGGCGGATTCATAATTGTTAAATGATACTTACTCACGCGGTTTTATCAAGAATGTCCGAGTAGTTTGACTCGCGACCCCGCCGCCGCGTCAGCTCATGATTATGAACTCCGGGTGAAACACGAAACATGTCATTTGTTTTATCAAAACAAAAAAAAAAAATTCTGATATAGTAGGTACCTAATCAATTTATTATCATATTCCAAAATTCCAGTAAAAAATTGTAATCAATTCCTCCTAAATAAATTGGATGTTGTAATTTGTACTCCTCGTACAAGAAAATCTACAAAAACCACGATAAATTTAATGAAAACCAAATTCTTTACATAACTGGCAAGCTAGAATTACGAAAACAAAAGGCACTCGTGTTTAAAAAACAAAGCGTTCTAAGTGCTCGCATGAAAAAACTAAAAAAAACACATTCCCTTTAAGAGTCCGCACGCAAATTTCAAATTACGAACTGTCCCACACAAAGGTAAAGCGACATTGTACAAAACCACAGAACAGTTAAAATGACAGAGATGGCAGTCAACCAAAACTTTAATGTTTACCTTTTGCGTTTTGGACTGGAATACCTTTGTCGCTACGTGATGTTACCTACTCTGTGTACGCATAAAGGTTTTGTTTGTCCTAATGTAGAGAGAAAATCAGCCCGTTCTTTTTATGCCGAGGCATCAAAGTTTTATTTTTGTTTCCAAGATTTGGGTTAAAAAATACACAGCGTTATTTGCTTATCAACCTGCGCAGGCCGTAAAGGGATAATTTTGGCGCCGAACCCTGGAGATTAGCATCCCGTGCTTATTTGTTTTTAAAAGAAGACCCTTACTGGAGTTGCTGTTATGAGTACGTTAGAACCAGATATGACCCAAACACACACCCCTGGAGTATTATCGTGATTCAAATTTGATTATAATGAAAGCCGTAATAAAGTATGGAAAACCTAGCGATTAAGCAATGCGACAAAATGTATATTTTTATTTCTATATATTTTTTACAAAGTACTTAGAATAATATAAAAGCAGAAAAGTTTTTTTAATGGATGGTTGAATCGGTCTGACTATTCACCCATATTATGTTAACAAACTCCAATTATACACCAATTATTTTATAAAACGGTTCAACTCACAATCGTTCATTCACTTTAGTTTTATGTGATTTAGAAAAAACAAAACACAACCTTTCAAGAGCTCTTATGTTAAATTATATTAGAACCTGGTGTTTATTTACCGTGAAATTGACGCGTGCATCTATATGAGATAAACCAAACAAAAAATATGTATATATGTGTAGTATAGCTAGAAATTCCTAACTAATGATCAGGTTCATTCGTTTTTGTCATCGCCCATAAATTCGTCTTATCATCTATTCTCCAAAGGAGTTCATTACAATCGAACATGGCGTCATAACATTCGGAACGTCCGCATTATCTCCTGGCTTTGTCAGAAAACAAAGCCGCCGAATAATGAAGTGTTCCCATATTGAGGCCACTTCAACCTGTCATTAGGCTACGTTTTTACCAGCTGGCTTAACCAAAAGAGGCCACTGTTTTTTCATTGTTCCAAACGACAAAGGGATGCCTATGAAAACCCTATCTGTATTTACAACGATCGTTTAAATACAGTACTGTATCAACGATTACGAAACTTCAGTATTTATTGTTAGAGAAAAAAGCTCCTAACCCCGAAAAAATAAAGTTGAAATTTGTGTTCACATACGAGAAAATTTTCTTATCAAATTAATAATGAGAAATAATAGGGTATTTCTGTGTCAGCGCTTGTGCGTTGTAAATTCGGCCTTATTGATTGGCATTACGGTGTGTTTTTGTTTGGTAATTAAATGTTAGTATATCATTTTCAGCTGCGGCTATAGTTTCGAGTATAGGGCAGTTAAGATCGTACGATAACTGTTTTAATATGAGCCGGAAGTACCGGGGTTGGGCTCCCAATAGGCTACTAAGGAAAATAATGCAATTTGTTTTCGTTTTTGCGTTAAAACCTGCCGTAAAACGTGGAATGATAGCAACAACTTGTTAATAAAGAGTTGAAGGTTTTGCCTAAATAACGTTTTAAATGAGGCCGCTTGGTCTTAGTAACACAATTGATATTTATCAGTCAACGGTATTTCAATTATTACGCCTTGAATTCTCAAGTTTTTGCTTTTTAAACGTAACGTATGACTCTAATACCGATTTTTGTATAAACCTATGTTTATCAAACAGGGATAAAATATATTGTTCTTTTCATTTCTACAGACTAATTACAGAATAATATGAGGCACGCCCTGTTTGAAATCAAAACTGTCGTTGCCTCGTGTACAAAGAACCTTAAACCTATTATCTGAAAAAGTAGTAGCCATTTTTTATTTCATTTGTTTCAGAGATTACTTTATTGTGTATGTAACTCTATAAATTGATTTCGTTCATTTTCAAAGGACTGCAACCGAATTCAAATCGAAAATAAAAAAGAAAACGAAACAAAAATAACATTAACAAAACCCGGTACCAGGATAACATAAAATAAAAAAAAACATCTCAATTATTATCAAGAAACAAGAAAGTTTATTCGAATGGTTTATTAGAACGAAATAATGCCGGGTCTGTCTCGCCGAAAATACCAAGTTATTTTGTATAACGCGGTTGAGAGTACAAATGTAATTTACGAATGAAAAATAACATTTTGCCAACATTTATGTGATGTATCGTTGGCTTATGTTAACACGTTAAACTTTGGGAATGTTAAATTGTAGAAGGAATTATTCTGCGAGGTATTTGAGGCTTTCATGTGTGCCGATCTTACATATTGGTTTAATGAAACAGGAATTTAATAATAGCAAGTATTGGGTATGTGTTGAGTTTATTTCATCATCGTTTCATTTAAATGTAGTTTTAGTTTACGTAATGATAAATTTTACGCATAGTATGTATTTTTAATAAAAATAATTGAGTTTTTCTGGATATAACAGAACCTAAAGGTTTTATGAAATGTAATTTTATTTCATACACCAATGCTTATAACTAAGTTTAAAAGATTAAATAAAAATTCAACTATTTTATGTGGATGTTCCGTCAATTTATTGTTATCGAAACCGAACAATTTTATTAAAAAGTAAAAGTTTTTAGAGTCCTTAAAATATTTTAATACATAGAATAATACTTGGTTTTGTATAACGGATGTATTTTACATCATACCAAAAATATACCTCAAACAAAAATGTACTTCCACAGAATATAATATACAGTATGACGTCTTCGTTTAGACGGGCGCAACGTGAGCTATGCCTACGCTTTCGGATCGTGGCATTGGCTCAGCATCCTACAGCAGCGAGCGTGTCACAGTGGTAAAGGGACGGGGTGTTATTGATGTAATTAAAATGCTGTTGGTGTCTAGCCCCATTGCTGTTACGTATACGGTTACTGTTACTGTTCTTGCTGTTACGTATACGGCTATAGGAATATATTTTTTGTAAGCGGCCGAGTGATACTCCCGCATTTATTTATACATTGGTATTACATAGGCTCAAGAAATCTCACATTAAAAACAGTCGTCATCATCATTCGCCTGCCCTTATCCCAGTAAAAACAGTACCAAAAAAAACAAAACAACAAAAACGTTATCTTCACAAAGAAAACACATTTCAAGTTGACGCTAATAAACTTATCTTAGAATCTAAAACAAGTCCAAAGTATGTGAAGTTACGAACCGAAAGAGTCCATAAAAATAGGTTTTATTTCATAAGCCCGGAAGATATGGTACATAAAGCTAAAACATAAATAAACATTTTATAACCAGTCAGTAAGAAATGTACTAAAAATGTGGTTTATTTATATTCACGCCGCGTAAATCAGGGCGCAAACAGAGAAAATGACTCGGCCATTAATCTTTTTTTTTTCGTCCTAGTATTTTTTCCCCAGGGTCTCTTTTGTTAGGTTATAGATTAAACACTGGTTTAAATCATTTAGCATAGTTTATTGTATATTAAGAACATAACAGTATTAAACACGGCAACGACAATGTATTACATATTTGCGACTGACAGCGCGTGCCACAGAACAGATATAAATCATAGACTGCCAAACAAGCTCATCGAACTTCGCATATCTCAATACCTCCCCTCGAAGTCGTGAGCTAATCTGATTTGTCTATCATTCCCAGATTACCTAAGCATTCATAATGTTTCGCTGCACTTAAACCCTTCGTTAAAACATCTGCTGGCATTCTCTCTGTACACAAATATTTCAAATTAATAACTCCTTTTTCACACATATCTCGAATAAAGTGGTGTCTAACGTCTACATGTTTAGTTCTCGAATGATAATTTCTAGTTTGGGCAAGTTTTAAAGCACCTTGATTATCATTGAATAATGTGACAACCTCGCATTCCATTCTCACATTTCTCAACACATCCTGCAAATACATAGCTTCCTTAGCCGCTTCAGAAATTGCCATATACTCGGCTTCCGTGCTAGAGAGAGCCACGGTTCTCTGCTTACGGGCCTCCCAGCTTACTGGAGCACCTGCTAAAATAAATGCATACCCAGAGTAGGACCTACGGTCGATTGCATTATTACCCCAATCAGCATCAACCACCCCAAACAATGGTAAACCAGTCCTCTCATACATTAAACCATAATTAGCCGTTCCTTTTAGGTACCTTAATACTCGCTTAGCCGCCTGCCAATGCTGAACATCAAAATTAGTATTAAATTGACTAAGATAATTTACAGCGTAAGTAATATCAGGCCTTGTAGACACTGATAAATACATTAATGCACCAATTAGATTCTGATACGGTAGCTTTCTCATAACATCAATCTTAATCTCTTTCGGCTTTTCTAGCTTTAACAGACCATCCATAGGAGTTTTTGCAGGCTTACACTCACACATACCATATCGGTCTAAAAGTTTTTCAACATACATTTTTTGACTTAAATATACTCTCTTTTCATCATCTCTCTCAAACTCAATACCCAAACAAGTATTAATTTCTCCTAAGTCTTTCATATCAAAAGTATTCATTAATTCTTTCTTCACATCTTTCAGCCATTCAAGATCATTTGTAGCTAACATTAAATCATCGACATATATTGCAATTAACATTAAATTATGATTGCTTTGTGACATAAACAAGCAAGGATCTTGTGGCATCGATTCAAAACCTATCATCTTTAATGTAATAACCAACTTTTTATGCCATTGTAAACCTGACTGGCGCAAACCATAAAGTGATTTCTTTAACAAACATACTGGGTACTCACACTCATTCATCTTTGATACCCATAACATAGCGGTTTTGATAATTTTCTCATCTTGAACTACTTGGTGACGTTTGCCAATTTGCTTCTTAGTAATTATTTTATCTAGTACAGTATCTAACATATCAGGTATCTCCATGTATACTTCTTCATCTAAAGTACCATTTAAATAGGCAGTGACCACGTCCATTTGATGGATGTCTAAGCCCAACTCTGATGATAAGGCCGCTATCAATCTTATTGATGATGATCGGACAACCGGAGATGATGTCTCATGGAAATCCTCCCCTGGCCGTTGCGAACAACCTTTGGCAACCAGACGAACTTTCTTTCCTGTAGTTTTACTGGTAAATACCAATCTATTGCCAATCACTTTTCGGTCATGCGGTCGTGACACTATATTCCATGTCTCGTTCTTTATTAAGGCTAGATACTCATCTTCTAACGCGTTCTTCCAATCTGTACAATCGCTTGTCCTTTCGGCTTCTTGCCATGACATTGGATCAACTGTTACCATGCTAGCTAACATTTGCACCTCTGACTCTTCATCGTCAGCTTTACCTTCTATCTCTTTCTCATCACTCTGCTGGTAATGGTATTCTTTTCTGGGTCTTCCTGCCCGACCTGTACGTATCAATCTCGGTCTCCCTCTTCCTCTTTTAGAAGGTTCTACTAAGTTTTCCCATTGTACAGTTGAATGTCTTTCTCTTGACAATCTTTCTTCTGTATCAACTTCCAAATTATCATATATATTTTCTAATGATTTTCTCATTCTAGGTTCACCTCTTATAGCTTTTATGTTTAGTCTATCCTCCTTAGCTTCCTCTTTACTTTGAGTTTGTTCATTCAGGTTTATGTTTATCCCTTCATTTTCTTCTTTCAAATAATCAAAAAATTCTTCATATTGATTATTATCAAAGGCACTTTCTTTCATAAAATTAACATCTCTTGTTATGACAATTCTTCTAGTTTTAGGGTCATGGATCCTATAAGCCTTAGATTGATTATCATACCCCATGAAGATTCCAGTTTCTGAATGAGCGTCGAATTTACCTTTCTTTGTCCCCTTTTCTTTGTAGAATAGTTTTGTTCCAAATTTTTGCATGTAAATCAGTGTGGGCTTTTTCCCTGTCCATATTGTGTAAGGTATTTCTCCTCCCAATGCACTAGTAGGACATCTGTTTCTTATATAATTAGCTGTATTTATAGCTTCAGCCCAAAAACCCGGAGGACTTTTAGCTTGATGCATCATGCAGCGAGCCATCTCAATCAACGTTCTGTTTTTCCTTTCTGCTATACCGTTTTGTTGAGGTGTATACGGTACAGTTAACCTTCTTTTAATTCCTTCTTTCTTCAAGAAATCATCAAATTCTTTATTTATATATTCTCTTCCGTTATCTGACTGTAAATTCTTTATCTTCATACCAGTAAACTTCTCTGCAAATACTTTGTACTCTTTAAATACTTTGAGGACTTCGCTTTTATTAGCGATGACATAAACTTCACACCAACGAGATTTATCGTCTATAAATGTAACAAAGTATTTCTTTTTACCATATGAATCATGTCTCATTGGGCCACACACATCTGTGTGTACTATCTCTAATAAAGAGTTTGTGCGTGCCTCATTACTTTTTGGAAAAGGTTTACATGTCAACTTTTGACTTAAACATGTTTCGCAGTCCGACAATTTTTCATTGTCATCAAACTTTAGACCATGCACTAAGTTACTTCTGGCCATAGCTTTAAGATCACGCTCATTAATGTGACCCAAGCGCTCATGCCATATATCAATTGGCTTTTTCACCGTTTGTACATTATTAGAATACTGCTGATCCAATCTTACATGGTATAAGTTACCTACACGATCGGCCCTTATATGAACCTTTTTGTTCTTATCAATAACCACAGCATCTTGCTTAGTGAAATGAACTTCAAATCCATGGTCAGTCATCTTCGACACAGATAGAAGATTTGATCGTAAGTCTGGCACGCAGAACACTTTCTGAATGTCAACCAGGCGTTTTTCACTACCTGTATCAACTGACAATCTGACTTGACCTTTGCCTGTTATCTGAGTACTCTCTTGATTCGCCAAATTAAGCTCACTATCCAGTCGCGAAAATCCTTTAATCATGTGCTTATCATTACACATATGCCCTGTGCATCCACTATCGATACACCATACAGAACTACTCTGTGACCCTGCACGAGCCTCTTCGGTTGTGCTTAACATTGTCGAATATTCCTGCCGCTCAGAACTACTGGGTTCTGCTTGCTTAGCACTATGCTTAGTTTTGTGTACCATTCTGGTTCTACATTCTTTTGCCATATGCCCTCGACGACCACAACGATAACATTCTACATGTGCTTTATTGTTGTGTTTAGTTTGATCGTGCGTAAAATTCTTCTGATGCGCTTTATTAGTGCGCTTGACGAACAACGCACCTTGGTCATTTATGGTGACCTTTCTTCCTTCATAATCTTCGAGGATCTTTACCTTGAGAATCTCAGTTGAAGGTAGATCATCTCTTGATTCCATTGCAGTACGGAACATTGAAAAAGAATCAGGAAGGCTATACAATAATAATATTGCCAATAATTCGTCAATCACCACTAAACCGATTTCTTTTAGTTTTTTAACAGCGTCAAAGAAATCTGCTATATGCTTTCGGAGATCGTCTCCTTCACTCATGCGCGTCAGTACAAGCTTCTTCAATAATGATGCTTTACGGGCAGGTCCGCTCGATTCATACATTGACTTCAATTTATCCCATACCTGTTTTGAGGTATCCAAACCATCTAATGCTGCGAGCTCACTAGGACTGACGGCCAACAATATATCTGATTCCGCCTTTCCGTCCATTTTCACCCATTCTGAATATTTTGGGTCGGTACGTGCCGGTTGCGGCACAATACCTGATACATATTCCCATAGATCATTTTTCTTCAAAATAGCTCTCATGTGAATTTTCCACGTATCATAGTTATTCGCACTTAGAGGTTCAATTTTAATCGAAGCAGCCATGATAAAATTCAAATTTAAACGCAATTTTTAATTACAAAAGAAACTTGGGCGAGTTCATTTATGCACGGCGACCGCGTAGTAATATGGGCGAGTCAACTTTTCCGTTCACAGTTTTTACTGTATTTACTGCCCAAAAATCAATTGTATTTTAGTCCACTGGGCCCATAACCTGTTAGGTTATAGATTAAACACTGGTTTAAATCATTTAGCATAGTTTATTGTATATTAAGAACATAACAGTATTAAACACGGCAACGACAATGTATTACATATTTGCGACTGACAGCGCGTGCCACAGAACAGATATAAATCATAGACTGCCAAACAAGCTCATCGAACTTCGCATATCTCAATATCTTTTAAAGCACAGCTGTGTATTTCATTTAATAGTACATATTAAGGCTAGTGATTTCAATGTATTACAATTTGACTAAAACTAATAAGTCCATCAGATGGATTTTAAAACAAATGAACACGAAGTTCTGAAGTGACAATAAATGTCGTGTGACGTCAATAATTCTCAGTACACTTTTTACTGACAAGTTTAGTGCCATTACTAGCCCCCACCTTCATACGATTCACCATCTTCGATGCGTTATATCTTAGTATTTTGTTATTAATGTAATAGAAAAAAAGCACGTAACTAATGGTTTTCGGAATTCTTACTAACGGACTAATTCGATTTTTACTCAAATATTCTTGATATGTTTACACAGTTATGTGTATTTGCTTTTGATAATTAACTGTTTCTCAAGATGTATCTCACTAAAAATAATAGGTTATTCCTTAAAATGTCTCTCTTATGTGACGTTATCCTCACAAGTTAATGGACCTGACAGTTTTACCTGTATAGTTCAGCGGTGCAGGCAAACCGGAGCGTGTATGTGGTATAACTGCGCAGTTTTGCACGCCAAACACGCTCCGGTTTGCCTGTCTAGTATAACGGTTAGGTATAGCGTAACGTGTTACACTAGTATTGCACAATATAGCATAAAGTTGTTTTTACATAACCTCGGTAAGATTTTAATTCACACAATTAGAAAAGGCGTGGCAAGACAAAAATATCACACAAGTAAAATTAAACGCACACCGCGACGACTCGTTCAAAGCGGCGCAAGATAGAGGATCGTGGAAGGGCTTAGGGGAGGCTTTTGCCCAGCAGTGGAATAATATAGGCTAGGAAAAAAAAGTAAAATTGAAATTTCACAGTAATCAGAGAACATTGATCTAACAGCATTTAAATCGACTTTCAAACTAAAGACCCGACTCACTTTCGCACGAGTGCAGTACTATGCATGAAAATTTACCTCATGAGGCATGAAATGACTGGACTCGAACCTGCGATTCCTGGCTTAACGCACCATTTGGTGGAATAGGGGTAAGAGTCGCAGGTTTGAGTGCTGTCTGAGGTGTAAATCTTTACATTGTATTATTTATACTTCAGGGTAATATCTGATCCGCAGCGAATTCTGTGTATTAAATAATATTTAGGTCACTGAAGTCTTGTATTAAATTTTATTACGTGATAGAACACTAATTAATAAATGAAATAGCAGTAATTTAAAGTAATTTTAATTAATAATAAAGGTAACTTTCAAAGTTAATTGTAACTGAGAGAAAAATATCTAATTACAGCAGTGAAGTATGTAATTAAGAACGGAAGTGAGTTCGTTAAATCGTTGGTAATTAACTTGTTTGGCTTTTTTATATTTTTTTTTATGTAATCTGACTATGTTTATCGTATTATTTTAGATTTACGGAGAAAAGTACTTGTAGTACTTAAATACTTTTGTATTTTTGTTGCAACATGTAATATTTGCTTGTCCTTGTGGTGTCCGGATATAAAGAATAGCACCACCCCATATCCTCCACTGGGTGTCGTAAAAGGCGACTAATGGACCTTAAGACCCAGTGCACTGTACCAAGCACCGTGGGTCACCCGAATGGTGGCGGGTAAACAACCAACAATCGCATTCCCAAAGAGGGTTAGTGTCAGGTAGGCGGCCGACTATAAAACCATAGCCAAAACTTTAAGCAACACGTCTAGAAGACGTATTGCGCCGACCCCAAACAATAATAATTGGGATAAGGGCAGGGGAATGATGAATGATTATAATTCTAATATATATTTGACAGTAATAATAATAAAAACGTAGGTATACAGGAATCATATTCATCATACATAATCCAGAAGTCAATAGCCCAAATCAGTTATACGTCCACAATTTACAATAGTCTTGTAGGTATCGTGAACTGTCCACGTCTGCTCTTCCATAGAGTAGAAATGGATGGTTCTTGGTAGATGCCCCATCACATTTTATATAAAAGTTCTCAACAAGGCATCTGCATGTGGGACCTGTCCACGTGTAAGCCTTTGAAAAGGACCGAGTTTATTCTCTAAGGTTTTGACACCGACTTCATTCTCCTTTTTTAAAATCGGTTAAAAATAAAATAAAAATCAATTTCAACCCTACAACGACCGTATATTTAAGCCCATAATAATATATTATTACCTATAAATATTATAATACGTCATCTCGATTTCGTGTTTGGATAAAACTGTGAAATGAGTTGTCAAACCTCCATCAGAATAAATTATTATACTTTTGGTAAAGAAATGATTGACATCATTATTGTTCTGGATTTCAATATTTTATGTCAGACTAGCGTATTCTGATTATTTAATCTATAGGATTTTGTTCAGTCTGTATTCATGTCGATATTAATTCAATACAATTGGTCAAAAGATTCTTATTTTACTCGTACGTATAATATTACAACGTAAATTTAGTTGAAATTCAGCTGGAAGCTGAATAAAAGTACAAAAAATATGTTATTTACATTGTTGATGCTGTTTCTTTATTAGGGTTCCGTAGCCAAATGGCAAAAACTTAATTCGTCATGTCTGTCTGTCTATACATCCATAAATATGTCACGGCTACTTTTTCCGAATCTCTTAGAAGTACCTATAAGTTAGAATTTTGTAAGTAGATGCATTCCTTGAACTAAAATATTACTAAAACCCTCTTTTTTTTTTGTTAAAAATAAATGCCTATTTATTTAGATGATCTTTTCCACTGATTTGATAGTGTTATTTAAAAGACTTTCAGATGAGCAGCAAACCGTTTCAACAAAACCTAATCAAGAATATTGAACCAACTTATTAATCCTTAAACTAATTCCAAAACTAGAAAATTAAAACGCTAAATATCGTGAGAATTTAACACAGTATAAACTTAATCTACCACCACGGCAACGACCGGTCAGTCGCGACTTGCGTGTCGCTACCGCAACCTATTCCATACAAAGTACCATACAAGTCTGAACAAACACGCACGGCCGAGGGTGGGGCCATTCAAGGGCAGGGGAATAACTCAAATAATACGTTGTTAAGGACTCGGAAACTCGTAATCAGTAGCTTTAAAGTGATAATGGGAAGTGAATTAATGTTTGTGGACGATTTCGGAAGCGTGTTTCAATTGTCGTGGTAACTGATTTGAACGTGTCATTTCGGTCTCAGCAAAATTATAAGTAAATAATATACTCCAGACTTTCACACAACGCTATCTAGTCTCAACCTAAGAAGAGCTTGTATTAAGAGTACTTTACAACTGATGAACATAGTTTATGTTTCTAAATAATACATTTTATAGATACGTTAAAAATATATTACACCTAGACACAGAACTAAATATCATGCTCATCACACAAATTTGAAATGAGCGGGGATCGAACCGACGACCTTTGGTATAGCAGTCAGGGCCACTAACCAACACACCAGTCAAATTATGGGATTATTTTAGAATTTTTTAAAGCACTTCCGTTTTAATTAATTCTTTGCTAACCTTATTTAGTTGCCTCCGGATTTGTAAGTGTATAAATGTTATTTACCACAGTTAAGTGTCACTTAGGTATTTTTCTTGATGTTTAAGCTATCGAGAAGAGTACTGGATTGAATTTAATGCCGCACTATTTTCTACCAAACAGACGCTTGCACAAATAAAATAGACCCATTTGTGATCAAATTACAATCGAAATAAGAATAAACTGTTATTTAGAGCCAGTAAATTGCAACGACATTTTAACATTGACAAAGATTATTGGTAAGTAACACACAATAACATATTCGTTCGCTGTATTTTATTACGTAAATAATGAAAGTTATTTTCCACGTCATAATGAGAAAAAGATATTAACACGGTTTAAATCATCACGGTACTGTCTGAAATATTTCTGATAAATTATTTCAGTAATGCAGTGCATGAAATTCAATACGCTACCAGCCTTTTACGAAATTATTTATAATCAAAGAGAAAACAAAGAAATGTTATGAATAGCTTCAGATGGATCTGTAGTTTCGTGAATAAAGAGCTTTTAAATATAATTTTCATTGCACACTTAATTATTATTATTATGTATTACGAATTTGAACTTTATGGTTTTGGCATAAGAGCGATTTCGAAGACAAAGTTATGGTTAACAGTTTTTTTTTCATAAATGAACCTGTTGACAATTATGTGTATTTTATTCGTACAGTGATACAACCGTGCGCACACGAGAAACTGTAAATCGCCAATAACCTACGATTTCAGCTTCCAATAACACGAGGCTAATGTACAAATCTTTAAACATTTTTATGCTAGTAGTCATTAAGGGACTTAAAGCATTGTGTATCAGAATTAATGTTTTGAAAGATAGGAGAGTCGTCCTGGACACCCGCTCCTCCGGGGGACAGCGGATAGTGTCAGACTCTTACTGACTAAACCTGAACTGCCATGCTATGTCATCCGCGTTTTGGTATCCGTGCATGGAAATGCGTTGCAATTCTTCTTGCATAATCAGAAACTTGTCTTGCCTCTTAAATAAAGATCCATTGACTAAAACTCTCCAAATGAACATGAAATATTTACATCTCTAAATTCGTAAATAGGTCGTTATAATTTATTAATGAAACAAATTCAAACAGAATTACTTATTCATTCATTCAAATTTAACCGATTTAAAAACGTGTTTCCCGCGGATTGCTAATTAAAGCTGGATAAATTATTAATTAGCACGCAAATTAGGCGTATTTGAACTGTTTCGTTTACATACGGAAATCTAAGATTCTATTTAATATTAATCTGGTCATCTAGAGCACTGGTGTTTGGTTTGGAATGTTGCGTAAGGTTCATTATTAATTGGAAATTAACGTGAATTATAGATGAAAGGGCAATCCATCCTTTCTGAGAATATAATATAAAATATGTAGTTTGTTTGATCCGACCACGGAAATGGTCAAATAGTCCGGTAAAACAGGTAAAGCTTACGCTTATGCTAACTGGACAGGACACTTGAAAATATTACATGGCTTAAGCTAAGTAACGAATAGGAATCTTCAAATATATGTAAATGACAATCCTTTTCAACATGTGATGTGTATTTGACTAGTTAGCTCAATACGTTTCAGCGATTCAATAAGTATTAGCGTCAAATGAGCTTGTCTACATACAATGATTTGTTAAAAAGAACATGCTTTTGTTTCTTGCAAGTCGCCAGTTTCTTTACATTCCTAATATTAGTAAGATTATTACTAAAACCCAAGATGTTTTCCGTTCCCATCACATTTTTATCTCCATCTGTGGGTTTTCCTTATTGCTTGTGTTAAAGGATCGGCCCGAAGATTGCCCCACAACCGATAGTTTGTACAATCCGCTCAAATTCGCGCTAAGGAGATTATGACGAACAGATAAAACGCATTTAGCTATTTTTAACCGGTTTCTTTGAAAAAGAAAGTATTGATAAAAATAAAGAAAATACAAAACGATGACAGTCATTATTCGTCTTCATCAAAACGTAGAATAAAAGTCGCTGCCCGTATCTGTCCGTCCCTAATAGTCCCTATGTATGCTTGGATTTTAAAAACTACGCAGTGAAAAATCCGTAGCTTATAATTATTATTATATCGATGTGGGCTTTTTAAAGATAGAAAATTTCATGAGAAAAGTTCAGCAAAGCAGGGGCGAGTCACTAGTATTAGTTACCTTCTTTTTCTCTTTCTTTGTTTTAAAATTTGGTTGCATTATGTAGCTAGATTTAGATTTATTTTACACTACCTACATAAATAAATTCTACAAATAAAAAGCATACTTAAAAAAACAAAGAACTAATAAATTCGCGTGGAATTAAAAAGCTTCACAAAAATTTTAACTTCACTCACACTTTTAACTCAACTGAAAAATCGAAAAATCCTTTGCAATATATTCACCCTGTTTATGCAAGCGTTTAGGTCGCGTTATGTGTCTTATAAATATGTCCCGTGCAGTGCCGGATAGTGTGACACAATGGGACGCTCGTATCCTGCGATAGTCTTGCTTTTGTAAACACTCCGCTTTGATAAACCGGTTTGCCTTCGAGGGTTCAACTTATACTGGATAGTGATGAACTTTTGTACATTTTGACCAATACCTGAGAAATGTGTTTTAAAATGAGTATTCATCATTTGCAACCTTATTTGGTAGGTTTTTAATAAAACCAAGAGACATACAACGTGTAACGGAAATAACGCACATCCACAGACACCCCAAAAAGAATATCCTTTTTTATCCACAATTAATGTATTGAAACATTTTTATCATTTTCTTAGATATTTGTTTTTATTACATACTAGCGACCCGCCCCGGCTTCGCACGGGTGCAATGCTGATATACTAAATACGCTACAGAAAAACTGTGAACGTTGTTTATAAAAAAACATAGCGGCCCGCTCCGGCTTTGCACGGGTTTAAAATATGTAACTCACTAAAAAAAAGGTTAAAATCAATCCTAAATACGCTACAGAAAAACTGTGAACGTTGTTTATAAAAAAACATAGCGGCCCGCTCCGGCTTTGCACGGGTTTAAAATATGTAACTCACTAAAAAAAAAGGTTAAAATCAATCCAGTAGATTTGATTTATTCATTTACTGCCCGTAGCCCGCACGCGTTTTTGGAGTACTTAAAACAATTCCCCTTTCTTTATCTTTGGAATATCTTTTATACACAATATTTTCACTTTTTTTTACATTTTTCCTTTTTTTTACATTTTTACAATTTTTTAACATTTTTACTTTTTTTTACATTTTTACTTTTTTTTACATTTACTTTTTTTTACATGTTTTTTACATTTACCTCCGACGCGCTATTTATAGGCACGCTGCCGCCGCGCCGCGTCGCCGTAAACGCTACGTTCCGCAATTTTTAAATCTGTACATCTTCAAAAATATTCATTTAAATCAGATACTGTAAAAGGCCAAATAGATCTATATTAAATCAACAATGTATTTAAGGTATTTAATTGGATAAGGATTAATGCTGTATTGGTTAAAATCGCTTCGAATATTAGTCATTATTTGTCGTAAAAAGTAAATGACAAAAAAATGTTATTGTGGGATATCCATAAGAGATAGACATATACCATCGCGGAGTTTTCTGTAGACCTTTTCATTGTGTACAATACTTAGTACATTATTTTGATAAATCTCGTAGGATTCAGCCTGCGTTTGCAATGTAAGCGGAAAAAATGTAATTATTTGCGACATCACATTAGAAACCTCAAAAATAACAGTATTTGTCCACTATTTAATGGATGATATTATACATAAAAACCTTCCTCATGAGTTACTCTATCTATTAAAAAAAACCGCATCAAAATCCGTTGCGTAGTTTTAAAGATTTGAGCGTTCATAGGGACATACAACAACATGACAGAAAAAGCGACTTTGTTTTATACTATGTAGTGATTGTCAGAATAATTTGTACAAATAATTGGCAAAACGCGTGGGCACCCTATTGCTCAATACGTTACTTATAGCCTATAGCCTTATAGCCTTATTGCATCGACTTAAGGCTCATTTTCGTTTACTTCGAGTGCTTTATGAAAATAGTGTCTACAATTTAATTATTTCTAAATATTTTTTTGGTAAAAAAAAATATTTATTTTTAATAATGAAATGGATTCTGTTATCGATTCTGAACAAAGTAGTTTCAGGATGTGCGTTAATTATGTTACACGGTGTATATTTTTTGATGCCTTTTATGATCCCACTGTTGGGCATCATACACCTTTCTCTTGCCATTTTATGTAGCATTATTTGTACACTCCGCATTTCCAATAAATGGTTAAAGAATTTATCAGAATATTCCGATTTAATTTCGTATACATACTTTCTTTTATAGGTATTCAAATTTATTGGCAGGTATCGAAATGAACTTAAATAGTTTCCACGAAAACGGTTTTACACCTGATGCTTTATTTTTCATATAAATCAGTTACATATAGTACAATATGTAACTGATTTAAAGCTGAAAACTCGTCCGCATTCTGCAGAACTATCTTCATAGAATTTGCAATAAACTAGAGAGGTAATTCAACCCTTTCGGGAAATGTAAGATGAAACATTACGCCCATATAGGTTAACGTATGGTAACTTTTATTAAAAACTCTTTTGAGCCAGACAAAGACGCGGTCTATTCACGGCTTTTTACTTCGTGGAGTTATATAGGGACTAAGTGAATGAAAAGTCAAGTACCCAATTGCATACCGACTAATGAGAAATCGTGAGAGGAACGGCAACGCCGCACTGCATTAGGTTATTGAAAAAATGTTAATGCAGGTAATTAAATGGACATCAATGGAAGCTGGCGATGTTGCCGTTCTGATAGTATTAACTAAGACTGGAAATTGGTTATTTATGTTGATGTTACGTTTTAGTTAAGCCTTTTCAGAAAAGGTATTTTTCTGGAACTTTTGGAGGAAAATGTGATTAAAAAATAAACCATTTTTTCTTAGACATGTGTAGCAGCAAAAAAAATCGCACAATAATATAAACGTGCAGTATTTGTGTTTTGAAATTCTATTTTTTTTACATTTACGTCAATCAGTTGTAAAAATAAACTTATATTAATTTATTGAATTCATATTTTAAAATATTAAAAAAATACTTCAATCAGTATGAACATTTTTATTAAACAACTGAATGAGTGTTAAATTTCTCAATCAAATCATTTCATATGGAAAATCCAATAACGCATTCCAGGTTATATTGCATAGTCTATTAAAATCCTATATTAAAATTCTACGATTTACATTCGATACTAAGAAATTATTCAAAAAATATTTTGAATTAGAACTAATTTAAATACTTTTAGGAAAAAAATATTCTATTTGAAATTTAATTAAACTTTGTTATATTTAATTACATGGATATGTTGACTGACGGAGGTTTATCCCCAAAAGTGTTGTAGTTTCGATTTCCCTAAAATTTTATTTCTTATTATGACGTTTAGGATATTTTTTTAAATCATTGGCATCTTGATATTAGCGCTGTATGAATTACGGGAGAATGCGATGGCCTCAATGTACCCATTGTTCTACCTCTGTGAATAAATATCTTAATACACTTTTTTAAAGAAAATCGTATAAAGAGTATATTAGGTATTGAGAATAAAAAAAAGTATCGTAACAAGAAAATTGCTTAAACTCTGACCTTTTTAGTGACATCACAGTGAACTGTAAATCCTCATAAAGGCAGGCCAGCAATTTCACTTACACCATACGATAAATCCCGACAGTTAATCACAAAATAAAATGTTGCTTGTAAATAAACAAAGCACCGTAATATTCCCTGGGACCCTAACTAAGGTCCCTGCCTCCCTGGTCCTTGTTACAACATTCAGGTTCGAACCCAAACGTTAATGTGTAAACATAAACGGGTCATATTTTTCAGACCCTACGGCTTATCGTACCACAACAATAACGAATATACGAAAAGTTTTATCACGTTCTTGTAACGAAATCTGTTCTGTGGATATTATTTTAAGGTGTTTATTAGGGACTCTGGACAATACTAGCTCTCATATAAAAAGAAAATTATGTTCTTTCTCTTCTTTCTTTCTTCTAATTAAAGATTTAATTAAGGTTTCTTTTTTCTAAGAAATGTTTTTTTTTGGAATATGGCGGCACAAAATTGTATTAAAATAATTATGTAAATGTTTGACATTTAGATTAAATCTCAGGACTTTGAACTAACTAGTCCCAGAGCGCCAGATCAAGCTCTGGTTTTGAGCTATAATTATACTCAAAGCCACAAGTTCAATTAAAAATAAATTCTGTATTAATATTCTTTTATGTTAAAAACCTTCATTTAATTTTCTTAAGAGAATAATGACTTCACTAATCCAAGCATAACTAGGTATTTCTTTTGCAAAAAATATCGAATTAAAACCTACGTCACATACATCAAAATCGGTTTGCGCTTTCAAATATCAATACACATTATAAAACAAAGTCGCTTCCCGCGTCCATCTGTCACTATGTACCTATGATTAGATCTTTAAAACTCCACAACGAATTTTAATGCAGTTTTTTTTAATACTTAGAATGTTTAAGAGATCGGCATGAAAATATGAAGATTTGATCATTCAAATAAAATAAGTAAAATTATTACTGCACTTGTGCAGTTACAGTAGAAAAGGAAAACTCTCATTTATACACATTACTGTAAATGATTTCTGAAAAAGTAATTAAATGACAAATAACGCAAGCTATAAATAGACTCAACCACACCATTTACTATGGAACTCTTCAAATTGAATTAGCAAGTGTCGGAGAAACAAACAAATGACAAAAGACGGTAAACTAGTTTAGAACATATACTTCGGAGGTAGGCCGCACGAGACCAACTTGTTGCATAAAGTATTGGATTTAAAGTTCACAGTAACTTGCCTACTGCATAAGTTGTGATAGTCGACCAATAGCATCGACCCTCTAACCTATTTCCCAGGTCGAGCCAATGTATTTTATATTTTTGTTCAATTTCGTATATGCCAGCAATAATAAGGTAGTTTTATGGAATTTAAAGTTTAGTGCCGATACGTGGGAATACGAGTTACCCTTTAATGTTGTTACGTTATACGAGCTTTCGCCTTTTGACGTCGATCGGGAATAATATACATATTTTTAGATGTTGTGGAATATGAAAACATACTTTTAGGAAACTGCCTATTTTATAACTAGGTATAGCTGCCATAAGTAATAAGTAGCAACTTTTTTTTTCTATTAGTAATATTCTCAAGCAGAAAAAAAACATTTTCATTAAACTGTTTTCACTTTCCACATTTTCAAATAATTAAATACTTTTTGGTTTTCCTAGTGGCCAACTACACGGCAAGGAAAGATGCATCGTGCCGCAGTCCTTGATTGATATTAGATTTTGCTCTCAAAGTGAAGCAATTAACTTCACTAAACTGGTCGCCAATGCCGCTACATTTTGGGCTAAATTCCTACTTCGACTGCCGGATAAAACCCATATACTTTGTATTCAATATAAAATGTAATTTTACTAAGAGCGTTAAGTTCCCAATCATGAAGTCAGTCTTGAAAGATTTAGCTAAATACTGTGTTTTACCTAAACCACTACATAACCAAGTCCAAAAAACGTCCATTTTGTCATATTATGTAATAATATTTTTTTTAATTAAATGTGATATTATACACCGTGACTTTTAGGTCGTTTTAAAAAAGCAGCCCAGTTCATGTATCCAATGACTAGTAAACGATTATAATAAAAAAAATATGTTTTTTTAAGATTTGAATGAATAAAAATATTATTCATTACTAGCTGCTGCCCGCGACTTCGTCTGCGTGGTATTCAAGATGTGTAGTACTGTACAAAAAGTAAAGCTAAATAATGTTTAATGCCAGCTCCCTAATCCTGTTCCGTTCCAAACTACCTAATTTCTTAATCCTAACCTCTAGTCTTACAAACATATTTGACTGTTAGTTAACACTGCTAGTTTTTTGGTGTGGCCACTATCTTGCACTGATTTGACAATTTGGATTGAAGGACTTGAAAACGGGCGATGGCAAAGAAGTGTACTGGACTCTTACTGGCTAAACCGCCGGAGTGCTTCACCGTATCCTATTGTCGGGGGCCACGGGAACGCTTTCGCAATCTACCGCAAGCCCCGACAGGAGAGCTCTTTTTAACGGGAGCTTCTTCGTTAACGTGGAGCCAGCTTTTGCCAGCCCTTATTAAGAGGCGCGTGGAAGCACCACGCATTTGGTCTTTGCTTTTATCCAGTACAGTAGACTGCCCTGAGTCTACTGGCGTAAGTTATTTATGGTGGTTGGAGGAGGGCAAATAAGGCCCTTCTTCTATCCTATGCTTGCTTATCGAACATGGATAAGCCTGTCGTGCTCTTTCCACTTTTCCTTGAGCGTCATCACTTCTTCGCAGAACTTGGTGACGGCGCACTAACTAACCGCGGATACTTTGGCCACTCTAGGCGGTGTGACATCGTCGTTACGAAGATGTCGCATTCTCACTGGATGTGAGAGGGGTCTGTATACCCAAATTTATCAAATTTTGTTTACCTACCTATTTGGGTTCTGAGACGGTTGAATGCTTTCCGAACTGAGGTAGGACATAAGTAGTAGGTGGTAGTGGTCGATCTGCCCAGATCTTGCACCGAGCTCGAGTTAGAGTTGCAATAGTAGTCAGTGTATATCGGAAGAAGCTCTTTTAGCTCTTAAGTCTACCCGATTTAAGTCTCTTCTAACGTCAGGTAGAGCAATGCCAACCAGGAGGAGAACTTATTGAGCGGGGTTGGTCTTAAACAGCCAGATATTATTCGACACGTTTGCACTGTGCGCTGTGGTGCGGAGAACAGCAGGCGCTGCTCCCCATTCATCTTCTATTTCGTTTTCTTTCTACCCTTGACAGATGTTTTTTTGTTTTAATCATGAAGTAGTGCTTACTTACATGGTTATCAAAGTTTCAAGTTTCTAATTCTAGTAGTTTGAGCTAACCCAACTGAGCCTGAAGAAGGTTAATGTTACGCACACATACAAAACAATCGCGGGAGTATGCGTGCGGCGCATATTCGTACGCAATATTAAACAAACATTAATAATAACAGCCTATCTTTATAATACTTTACCTATGCAACTACCCTATACCATCGCAATTGGTGCACAATTGTGGTAGTGTACAGGCACTATCAAATCTTTACAGCCACGCGTCATACACACCAAAATTGCAGTCAACAGCTAAGCAGTTATTTAAGTAGGTATAGTAAATCATTTACCGTCCACACTATTTTTTGTTATAGTGTCGTTGGTTTTCTTTTACTTCATATCCACAGCTCCTCCTAAATTGGATAAGACTGTTCTAGCTTAAACAGTAAGTAGGTAGATACCATATAAAAGTGTTTTAAAAATCAATTTTAGGTATGGCAAAAAAATCCAAGCGCTTCTTACAATACTTTTGTACTACCAAAAACGATAGAAGAAAAAAAATGTTATGCTTGACTGAGATGAAATGAAATGTTGTCGGAGTTTCATAGAAACGTACCTCCCCCTTTTTTACCCCCGTTAAGGCAGAATTTTCAAAAATCCTTATTGCGTCATTCTTAACTTCTAACTAAATAGCCAAATATTAATTTTAATCGAATAAGCTTCAAAACTGACGGAGTTTCATACAATCTTACCAGCCCCTGTTTACCCCCTTTAAGAGCAAAATTCCAAAAAAAAGATAGCTTAAATGTTAGCGAGGACTAATAGCTACATAATAAAAAAAGTTTCATCAAAATCCGTCCAGTAGTTTTTGAGTGAAAAGCGGACAACAAACAGACAGACAGACAAAAAATTTTTTTTTATACTTTTGGCTTCTATTGGTTGTATGAAGATACCCCATCTAAGTTTTTTTTTTAATATCTTTAATGTACAGACATGAGCTTGTTACAATTTTATTATATGTATAGATTAGCTTCAAAACTGACGGAGTTTCATACAATCTTACCAGCCCCTGTTTACCCCCTTTAAGAGCAAAATTCCAAAAAAAAGATAGCTTAAATGTTAGCGAGGACTAATAGCTACATAATAAAAAAAGTTTCATCAAAATCCGTCCAGTAGTTTTTGAGTGAAAAGCGGACAACAAACAGACAGACAGACAAAAATTTTTTTTTTTATACTTTTGGCTTCTATTGGTTGTATGAAGATACCCCATCTAAGTTTTTTTTTAATATCTTTAATGTACAGACATGAGCTTGTTACAATTTTATTATATGTATAGATTAGCTTCAAAACTGACGGAGTTTCATACAATCTTACCAGCCCCTGTTTACCCCCTTTAAGAGCAAAATTCCAAAAAAAGATAGCTTAAATGTTAGCGAGGACTAATAGCTACATAATAAAAAAAGTTTCATCAAAATCCGTCCAGTAGTTTTTGAGTGAAAAGCGGACAACAAACAGACAGACAGACAAAAAATTTTTTTTTTATACTTTTGGCTTCTATTGGTTGTATGAAGATACCCCATCTAAGTTTTTTTTTAATATCTTTAATGTACAGACATGAGCTTGTTACAATTTTATTATATGTATAGATTAGCTTCACAACTGACGGAGTTTCATACAATCTTACCAGCCCCTGTTTACCCCCTTTAAGAGCAAAATTCCAAAAAAAAGATAGCTTAAATGTTAGCGAGGACTAATAGCTACATAATAAAAAAAGTTTCATCAAAATCCGTCCAGTAGTTTTTGAGTGAAAAGCGGACAACAAACAGACAGACAGACAAAAATTTTTTTTTTTATACTTTTGGCTTCTATTGGTTGTATGAAGATACCCCATCTAAGTTTTTTTTTAATATCTTTAATGTACAGACATGAGCTTGTTACAATTTTATTATATGTATAGATATAGATTAGCTTCAAAACTGACGGAGTTTCATACAATCTTACCAGCCCCTGTTTACCCCCTTTAAGAGCAAAATTCCAAAAAAAAGATAGCTTAAATGTTAGCGAAGACTAATAGCTACATAATAAAAAAAGTTTCATCAAAATCCGTCCAGTAGTTTTTGAGTGAAAAGCGGACAACAAACAGACAGACAGACAAAAATTTTTTTTTTTATACTTTTGGCTTCTATTGGTTGTATGAAGATACCCCATCTAAGTTTTTTTTTAATATCTTTAATGTACAGACATGAGCTTGTTACAATTTTATTATATGTATAGATTAGCTTCAAAACTGACGGAGTTTCATACAATCTTACCAGCCCCTGTTTACCCCCTTTAAGAGCAAAATTCCAAAAAAAAGATAGCTTAAATGTTAGCGAGGACTAATAGCTACATAATAAAAAAAGTTTCATCAAAATCCGTCCAGTAGTTTTTGAGTGAAAAGCGGACAACAAACAGAAAGACAGACAAAAAATTTTTTTTTTATACTTTTGGCTTCTATTGGTTGTATGAAGATACCCCATCTAAGTTTTTTTTTAATATCTTTAATGTACAGACATGAGCTTGTTACAATTTTATTATATGTATAGATTAGCTTCAAAACTGACGGAGTTTCATACAATCTTACCAGCCCCTGTTTACCCCCTTTAAGAGCAAAATTCCAAAAAAAGATAGCTTAAATGTTAGCGAGGACTAATAGCTACATAATAAAAAAAGTTTCATCAAAATCCGTCCAGTAGTTTTTGAGTGAAAAGCGGACAACAAACAGACAGACAGACAAAAATTTTTTTTTTATACTTTTGGCTTCTATTGGTTGTATGAAGATACCCCATCTAAGTTTTTTTTTAATATCTTTAATGTACAGACATGAGCTTGTTACAATTTTATTATATGTATAGATTAGCTTCACAACTGACGGAGTTTCATACAATCTTACCAGCCCCTGTTTACCCCCTTTAAGAGCAAAATTCCAAAAAAAAAGATAGCTTAAATGTTAGCGAGGACTAATAGCTACATAATAAAAAAAGTTTCATCAAAATCCGTCC
This sequence comes from Chrysodeixis includens, assembly GCA_941860345.1. Classification (NCBI taxonomy): domain Eukaryota; kingdom Metazoa; phylum Arthropoda; class Insecta; order Lepidoptera; family Noctuidae; genus Chrysodeixis; species Chrysodeixis includens. The sequence goes on from OW796099.1 coordinate 12,191,728, forward strand.
AGTAGTTTTTGAGTGAAAAGCGGACAACAAACAGACAGACAGACAAAATTTTTTTTTTTTATACTTTTGGCTTCTATTGGTTGTATGAAGATACCCCATCTAAGTTTTTTTTTAATATCTTTAATGTACAGACATGAGCTTGTTACAATTTTATTATATGTATAGATTAGCTTCAAAACTGACGGAGTTTCATACAATCTTACCAGCCCCTGTTTACCCCCTTTAAGAGCAAAATTCCAAAAAAAGATAGCTTAAATGTTAGCGAGGACTAATAGCTACATAATAAAAAAAGTTTCATCAAAATCCGTCCAGTAGTTTTTGAGTGAAAAGCGGACAACAAACAGACAGACAGACAAAAAATTTTTTTTTTATACTTTTGGCTTCTATTGGTTGTATGAAGATACCCCATCTAAGTTTTTTTTTAATATCTTTAATGTACAGACATGAGCTTGTTACAATTTTATTATATGTATAGATTAGCTTCACAACTGACGGAGTTTCATACAATCTTACCAGCCCCTGTTTACCCCCTTTAAGAGCAAAATTCCAAAAAAAAGATAGCTTAAATGTTAGCGAGGACTAATAGCTACATAATAAAAAAAGTTTCATCAAAATCCGTCCAGTAGTTTTTGAGTGAAAAGCGGACAACAAACAGACAGACAGACAAAAATTTTTTTTTTTATACTTTTGGCTTCTATTGGTTGTATGAAGATACCCCATCTAAGTTTTTTTTTAATATCTTTAATGTACAGACATGAGCTTGTTACAATTTTATTATATGTATAGATTATGACACAAGGCAGTTTTACGAACACTCTGTAGTGAGCGCGGTCCGAGCCTTGTGTCAAACGAGCGGCGCGGGCGGCGTCTTATCACAGGTCATTCACCTTAGCGTAAAACAGCTGTCTTACTATTGCAATCATAATGTTCGCAGTAAGTATGTAGCAGTTAGTTAAAATCCATGCATATTATTTTAATTAATGATAAAAAAATTATATTCGCGCCTAGAGGTATTTTATGACGGATACATTGTGTGGACGACTTTTTTAAAACGACCTAAAAATCACGGTGTATAATAAGGTATTATAGAGCCAACAGATGTCACGTAAGGAGCATATAACACATAAAATACAACGTGAGTTTACAATGCTTATATATTGTAAGGTTTTCTATATTATTTAGGTTTTTTTTTAATACTTTAGTCCAGGAATAGATTGCATAAGTTGCGTACGTGTCACCTTTAAAAATTAGATTCTAATATCAAATTGCATTTAATATAAAGTGCAGCAGATTGTATGGATCTGTATTCTGAATACGTGGAGAGCTTTTTATGTGGCGCACGTGAGTAAAATAAATGTTAGTCTGGTTTCATTTAAACTTAGTTCAACGATTCGCAGTTAAACTGCGTTATGTACCGTGTGAGTTTTATATTAAATATTCATTGATATGAACGTGTTTGGGTGTTTGTAGCTCGCGTCCAGCCTTTGAGTTTGTGTTTATTTTCATAATTTATTGGTAGTGAGTTAGTGTTTACTTACTTAATTTAGATGTGTATTACTGTGAATGTAGTGGGGAAATGTAGTTAGTTCTTTTATTAATTGAAATGGAAATCGTTTCATTACATCGTACTAATAATAAATGTGAAAATTTGTGAGCATGGTTGGGTGTTTTTTACTCTTTCACGACTAAATAAATTTCGATGAACTTTAGTATGGACGGGGCTGACACTTTGGATTATGACTTAGGCTAAAATATTTATATTTTTGTTACTGTAACCGACAATCATGCGGGCGAAGCCGGGATAAATAACTAGTTATTGATAAATCTTATTAAGTTTTATTCACAAACCATTGCTAGTCATCGCAGTAAGGTCATTGTAATCAAGGCTTTTATATTGTTACGTATATGGTTTTAAAGATTCTTTGCTAAAATTTAAAACTCCTACCCAGATATCTTAATATTGATCCTACCATCGCTACAGAATAACAAAAACAATTTTATAAGTACTAAAGTATAAAAAAGCTTCATTGCATAATGACCGCATACTATAAAAACTAGATTATAATAATACTAGTAGTTTAGATGTATCGATAAAACAATGAAACCGTCCAAGTGCGAGTCGGACTTGCGCAAAAAGGGTTCCGTACTATCATCTATATACAAAGAAAATTTGAAACGTCTACCTGTATTTAGTACTGAGCAAAAAAAGTACGCAAAAACACTTGTACTGCTTTTAGACCAAACTTAATATAAATTTTTAATTCTTAGTATTTGTTGTTAGTAGCGGTAACGGAAATACATCATTTGTGAAATTTTCAGCTTTCTAGCTATCACAGTTTATGAGATACAGACAGACGGATAGATAGCGGAGGCTTAGTAATAGGGTTCCGTTTTACACTTTGCGCACGGAACCCTAAAAAAAGGTTACATAAATAAAATACGAATAGCGAAGTAAGTATAGATTTTATGATAATGTCATCATAGTACGTTGCATGACAGTATGAAATTGCAAGTGTTTAGCTATGTAAACTGATGCCGTTGCGTGCGTGGGAACACGCGATGACTATGTACTTTATGTACTCTGTAGATGAAGCTTGTGGGCTGGTAAGCTTGGTTTGTTGGCGTGAAGTGTGTGAAGGACGAAAACTTTGTTGCAAGCTACCTAAATAAGTACTGGCTAGAGAAGAACTGGAGACCAAATAAACTAGATGGGCTTTGCTGCTAAATACGCGCAAGTAAATCATAAATATATAATTATAAAAAGCTGTCATCAACTTCTTGTTTAATGTCCGTCATAATAATATAGTTTAATTAATAATATTGTATACTTATTTTTTCTTTTGTCCCGTAAATATGAATTGATAAAAGTATGGTCAATGAAAGTTACGCGTGACGTAACTTGTTCGTATAAATTTTGCGAACGCATTCCGTCACAAGCCCTATCTCCTAAATTTAAAATTCATCTTTGACATTTTTTATTTTTCAAATAAATACAAAAAAATCTTACATTTTCTTATCTATCCGACGAACTAATTCGATGTTTGCTTTTCGTACGCCTAAGCCTGTCATCATCCCTATTTTGTGCTTTAAATATAAACAAACTGGACATAAACTTTCACAGAAAAATGGCCGTGTAGCAATTCGTTGAAAGCTCTATATAAAAATCAGAGCTTTATTTTAATTAATCTATTTTTTTGCATGGCAACCATATTCCAGTCAAGTGTCACTTTAACCTTTAAAGATGATGTGAAAAGGAAGGTGCCTGCTAACCCGTGAAATCAGAATAACGTTAGATCGATGTTCGCCAATACCCAAGCGAGTACTTAATCAAAATAGGATCAAGAGCATACAAGAATCTGTTACAAACTGTCTCATTCTGGAAACAAGGAACTGCTAGAAAAGTTGGTTTAAAGAACTTTTATGGTGGAATAATGATAATGCATTACTGGGTCTCTTATGTTGAAGTGGTTTGAAATACTGAAATCCCTATCGATTTCAAAGACTTTATTGTTTTTTTTTTAATTATAAAGTTGGAAAATCTCTTTATGATAATCTTTTACAAAACCTATATTATTAGGTTCAACCATTTACAAAAAAGTTCAACAATAATAACATAAATTTCTAACTTATACCAAAAAAAATCTGCGAAGCTAAAAACTGTATCAAGAAAGAAATCCGAAGACGTTTTTAACCTAAATGCAAAGATTCCGGTTTGATTTGACTTGTCCTGGCAGACAATACTCGTAAATCGATCAGTCATTGTGTGGTTCAACCCTATTTAGGGAGCTCAACGACCCGACACTATGTAGTCCTCGGTTTTCGCGTAGTCATTGCCACTGATAAAAAATGCCGTGTTCTCTACGAAATGGTTATAGGGTTGTCGATCCCGCGTTTTCTAGGTTTTTAAAAATGTATTTTATTTGAGTGGCCTGTTGTTTTAGGGGCTAGTGGCCCTAACTCCTATACCATAAATATGTAGTGGGTTCGATCCCCACCCAGAATAATTTTTTTTGTGATTATCACGATATTTTTTCTCTGGGAGTCATTTATTTATAACATTTATGATATACATATAATTATGTGTTTTTTTAATTAAACAAAATGCATCAAGTACCTATCATAGACTCCGCAAGTTGTTTAGCGATATTTAAAATACAAAACAAAAAAAAAAACAAATTCCAATTTATATATTACTTAGTGTTTGCTTTTGTCTTAGTTTTTACTAAGCTGTTACGTACTGTTACGATACAATGATACAAATATGCCTACGTAACAATGTACAAAATTTCTCGGAAATCCAAAAACACCTTCACCTACAAATCACTTCGTAACGAAAACGTCTCCAACTAGTAATACAATTAATCTAATTACTCAATAGGTTAACAGTTTGAATGGAACATTAATGGAATCAAGTTTGTACCAATCTGGTGCCATTATACTGGTTTATAACTCGGAGCCGGCTCGTTTGACTCCTGATCAAAGTAAATTCCAATAAAATTCATGAGCGCAATGCCTTATTAATTACTCGCAAATTAGTTTCACATTAAATGGGAGTTTTTGTTTTATTTTGCGTTTCACTTCATTAATATCGAGTTATTTGAAGCTTTGGAAATTTTGATCTAGTTACTTATTCATGTATAGGCTGTCTTGATAACTTTATGTATTGACTGTTTAGCTGTGTGTCTGCCTAAGAGAGATGTAGCTTAATTTTTATATGTATGTGTGCTTTGTACATAGCCTGTAATTTTCCATTTAAGACAATAGGGATTAAGGTAGAGTGCGAAAATTAAAAATCTAATTAGTTCGTCAGATAGACAATTGCAAAATATTAACGATAAACTGCTTTATAGTTTAAGAGAGGGGGCTTGTGACGTAACGCATTCGGAAAATTTATACGAATAAGTGACGTCACGTGTAAGTTTTATTGGCTGTACTTAAGTCAACTTGTGTTAACGAAAAAAAAAAAAATATTCAATAAAGCCATATGGCGGACATCATAAAAAAAAGTTCTCATCATCCCTATTAATTCAACTAGGAATTTTCAAGAAATCCAAAAAAACATATACGAGCAAAAAAAATCTAAGGGTTTTTGAACATAGTCGACACTTGACACTTCCATGAAAAAATACTTCTACTACACTAGTAAAAACAAGACTACTTATAAACGCTATGTACAGTCAAACATTCCCAAAACAAAACCAAACGTACCAGCAACTAGTAATTTGAACAGCCTGTTAAACGACCCCCATAGTTCTCCTCATTACATCTGACAATGGCTTACCGTGCTCTATGAATCATGGGGGATCTCACTAACGGTGGTGACCCATCTTAATATGAGGCGTCATTTAGAAGCAAACCTTCCAACCTGTCATGGTTATGCGGACGTGTGATGAAAACTTACACGAGGAAACCACGGAGGGAAACTGTGTATTATTCATATTGATTATGAATATTCCATTTCAAGACTTTTTTGTCACAACGCCATCTAGTCTCAAACTAGCAGAGCTTGTATTTTGAGTAGAAGACAAATGAAAAACATACTTATATATTTCTAAATACATTCATATAACAGGTAAACTACAACCAGACACAGAAGAAATTAAATGATCATGCTCATCACACAAACATTTGTTCTGGCCGCGTGGGCATCGAACCCACGAACTATCAGGACCACGACATATCACCCTCCACGAGCAATCGGGCTACTAACCACTATACCTACTGGCCAGAATAATGATATAGTTTAAATGTTGACCGTATGGTGGGTTGAAAACTTGGTAGGTGGATGGTAATGGTATGTGTGAGACGAAGTGTCGCGAGTTTGATCCCCGCGTAAGACAAGCCTTCGACTGATTTAGGATTGCGTGTTTAAACTCTAGGTGGGAATGTTCGGGAACCATGAGAACACAACTAATTTAATGAACCAAATTTTTGCTTGGTATCTATAACTTGCACATAAGTGGATAAGAAAATATTTTAGATGAATAATTTTTAAGTTTTGTCTTACAAATTTGGTCATTTCGGTCAAAATATAATGCTTTATTTAACATGAGTTATTTTTAGCGTAACCAAGTCGCTTACATTTTTATTACATAGGATATTTTTTTTATATTTTTATGAAAAAAGCAATAGTTATTCAAAACAAAAGCTAGGTTAGGTAAAGCTTGTGTTTTGTAAGCGTAAGCCGTGCGAATAAAACGAGTTTGGCCGCGGCTGGTGACGCCGGCTTTTTTGGTTTAAGCTTCAATCGTTTGTCATAGCTACAACTGTCTGTTTAAATACTTAGGACCTATGTAAACCTATACAAAAATAAAATATTTACTATTTTTTTTTTAAAGAAAACGATAGCAATTAAAGGTATTCGTCGACGCAACAAACTTTGTTTCTAGACTATTCATTTAAAAATCAATTTGACACGAGGTTAATAATTGTAACTGTAAACTCACAAATATTTTGCACATAATGTTTATGCTAGGCCCCATGTAAGATTAAAATTCTCAAAATGTTGATATTGTAAATTGACAAAAAAAGTCATAAACATTATTAATGTTTTTATTATTTATTTAGTTCATGAGCTAAAATTACAAAAATTGCTCATTTACTTCGCCTTAATTCAAATCGATCGATTTTCGGAACCATAATTTGTACAATTATATTACGCTCATACACTTCTACGGAATATTAAAAAAACAGCTTATATCACAAACAATAAACTAAACATGAAGTTAACATAAAGTGAATGATATAAAGTGAACATAAAGAAGAAAAAGTTCTAAGTCAGTGTATTCCATTATTTTTCTAATTACTCGGTAAGAAACTTAAGTGCGCCGTAATTGGGTTTGTTACAGTTTCCACTTGAAGCTAACTGCAGTATTATTTTAGTTTAGATTTATTTTAGTATTTCAATTATGTGCAATTGTAGGTAGGTACCTATAGATATACGTATAAACTCACAAATCCCAGCTATAACACGAAACTAAATGTGCCCTTAATTATATTTGTAAAGATGTTATAATGCATTTTTTAGATCCAGAAAAAATACTTTTTTAAAACCTTTATCTCACTAAATTGCATGTGCTTAAGCCTTTTAAAACTGTAACAGTTATAATATTTCGGATAAAAAAAAATATTATGAAGAGAATAACAAAAGAGTCGGAAAAGTAGGATTCATAAGTCGTTATTTTAAGCACTCATATTATTAAGAATAACTAAATCCAGAAAATGAAATATATTTTCACATATCATACCAACTTGCAAGACACCTACACGAAAAGTTACCACACAGGTGAAACCGCTTCATTCAGATAGTTATACTCGTAAACGTACAAAGTTTGATTTTACAATAAAAACAGAAAAAAAATATGTCATCAAGTAAGTAAATACTCAAAAACAGCTTTATAACTGCTCTCAATGAATATATAAACTAGAAACTATCAGAGTACTTATCGAGGGGGTCAAACTTAAGGCCAATTAAAATGATAAAGTATTGTCATTAGATTCTTTGAAGTTCCGGTACAACATTGACTTAATCTTAGACCTAAAATAAGTGTGTTTTTAACAATGGTTCCTAACATAGTAGGATATATTTTTCCATTTTTTTTTGCTATCTTAAAGATACTCACAATAATATAAAAATATATTTTTCATAACCTATACACAGGTTATGTTTGTAGCTCAAAACCTTCTTCAACTTACGTGTTTTTAGAAACGGATTTGAAACTACGAGTAGCTATAAAAAAGTATATTATATATTTCTTCTTATTCCGTGCACCACTACAAATTGACAATACATTAAATGACTTCAGATTAAATAAGTATAGTGCTCAGTCTGCGTTCTACAGAAGTAGTTTCCAAATACCTATTAGAATTAAATTCATAACTCTTGGATTAAAGTAAAATAGTTAATTATTATTGGTTGACATGTAACGTAAAAGTGCACCTAAGTAATTTTATCAGACTTATAAGATTCGGTTAGTTACCATATTACTGAAAACTTAAGAAAAACAGAGCATGTAATTCACAATGCAAGCATTGATTAAAACCAAAAAGACTTTTCAACCCAAAGCGCTCTCATTTTAAAATATTTATATTTTTTCGGCCTAGCCCACCAGCCAGCTAGTTTCTTAGAAGCCAACCTTTTTCTAAATCACAATACGAAACAAACACTAGCATGTGGGTTCCTCGCCCCGATCGATACACTTCTAATTTTAACTTCTTGACAACTTGCAGGCAAAGAGTAAACATTTTCTTTGCTAACTTGGAACTTTCCTTCCTTATTTTAAAATCTTTTCTTATCATTTTATTTACATATTCAAATATTTCCTCTGAACCTCACTTTGCCCGACTCTTTGCTTTTCCAACTGTGAAAATTAAATTAATTTTGTGAAATTTTGTAATTTTCACGCATTTTTTTTGGTGTAAGCTTTTAGTTTTAAGCATAATGCAAGTTTTATTTTTCGACGAACAAACTTTTGGAAAAGTATTGACCTTTCGCAAATACAGAAACTTATTTGTGGTTGTCAAATAATTGACAAACGAGCATAAAGGAAATTTACAGAATTAAATTAATCTGAAAAATATGAATCGATCATATAATTATAATATTGTATTCGAATACGTAGGTATTATGAAAAAAAATACTATTATAATACAACGCAATATCTGTTTAAAAATAACATAATCTTGTTTTATTACAAAAACTGTTATTCCATTCTTAATAAACTTCATAGTTAGTTCATAAATATCAGAGTAATCTTACTTATAAAGTTTCAAAGTGTCACTCACCTGTGTTATTTAAATCCATTAAAATACAAATCACTGATATACACTATTTTACAAAGTTTAAAACAACTGCCTACATTATCGCAAAGTTAATCTACAAAACAAACTTAACACACACTATAAGTACAATTAATTCCGTGCATAATTAATCGTCATGAACTATGAACACTTTTGAAATAACCGTTGACAGTTCGTCTCGCGCGCGAAATGGTGAGGAAAACAGCGAAAACCTGTGGGAACTGGTTCGGAGCTGACGGCGGTCGGCCAATTACTGAGGTCCGCACGCAAGCCCGCGCTAAACGCGCCACAGCGCATGCGCGGACACGATTGACACCCGCCACGCTTATACACTACAGGAGCGAATATTCATAAGTTAGTTTTTAGTTTTGTTTAGAATGTTACTCGCGGGAGCCGGGCGGGGTTGTTGTGAAATCAAAACAAACTCTGAACTAAAAGTGAATAAACCCGATTGGGGGTTATTTGTATTTATGATGTCGTGTAATTTTAATGTTATGTGTTGGAGAAGCAAAAAATACATACAGAAGCAAAAGAAAAATGGTGATTTTAAAAATCTCTAATGTTTTTATTTAAAATAAAGTATAATTTTAAAACACCAAAAAAAATTAACAACTTTAATTTACTTATTTCAGAATGTCGCAAAACACATTCAATCGTAATAAAACAAATAGCCCACCAGCAGAGAAAACGTACGATACAACACCCATAAGGCCACCGTCGATTAACCTTCACAACCCAATTTACTAACGACACCAATATCCTTAAACCGACCCCCATAAAATGTAGGCGTTACTTAAAAAGGAAGCAGTAACAAGTAGACTATGTTTAATTCATTGATTACAGTATTAATACACCCGATGGGACATCTTTAAATCGCTAAAAGCTTAACATCCATCCCCTTTTATCAGAACGATTGTAGAAAACCACTCAACCCTTTTAAACCCCAATCCGAAGTGCGTCCGGTCGTTAGCAGACATTAATGGAATCCAACCGGTTACTCTGCCGTGAAAATAACAAGGAGTAAGGCTTCTATAGGCTCAATCTGTTGTTCTCGCAACGATAACAATGGCGCGACATGCAAAGTCTAAAACTCCGCTCACGGAATCAAACAAACGAGCTTCAACTGTTTTCCCGGGGAGCGGGGCGCGGGGGGGAGGCGTGAAGATTAGCCGTGTTATTGGTGATGGATTCGATTGGAGCTTCCCGAAAAGTAAAATACATTGTGTATGTGCAACTTCTGCTGTAAAATGTTTGGGTCCATCTCTTTGATTTACGTCTAAATTTTGCCTGCGTGTTGGCCCGCATGGGTATTGGTTATTGCGGCAATAATCCCAGTACCTTTCCTGGACTTCACGTTCATCTTTGGTTAGTCAGGAATTTACATTCGGTAACCTTTTGGACGTCACTTTTATTGTAAGTCTAGGCAAGTTTGCTATAATCGTCACAATATTACACAATACATTAAACATAATAAATCATAGCAATAAGGTACCTTTAGAGATTGTTCGGGCTCAAACGTGAGAGATTGCAGGCAACCGATTAGGAGCAGTGGCAATCCATTTTCCTTACCTGACTCTCAAACTTCCAGGAATAGCAAGCTATCTTTATTCGCTACCGTATTAAGAAACAAATATATTATTTTTATTATCATCCTCTTCTGAAAATAGATTCGGCATGGTTAACTTTATTGTTTGGAAAGTTTATGCCAGCGACGGCATTCGCTCGACCAATAAAAAAATGGAATTTGTAACTGGAATGAAAGAGCAATTATACCTTTTAACTGAAGAAAAAAATAAATGAAAGCCACAAAAACGTCAGCATATCAGTATGAAATCACTTAAAGATACGATACCCACGATCAAAGTCATCCAAACCTGGTGACCGAAGTTTTGGGCAATAAAACTATCTTTTCCAAAATAATATATTTTTAGTTCTGCGATATCAATACAATTCACACTGTTTTAGACTGTATTGTCCCACAACTAAACCAAAGTCTTGCTAAACCCTTTCAGAAATCCTTTTTACCCCAGCACCTTGAACCAATATCACCAAGAGATAATTCAATAACGCCGCGATATTCCCATAGATCTATCAGGATGCCTGTAATAGTAATCGTTACATCTCCAATATAGGTCGGCTGTCTTCACAAAGAATAATAGCCCAGTCTATTAGCCAGACCTCGCTTCATTGACATAATCTATTACCTAATAACAAATTGATTGCTATGCAAACAAACCGTTTCCCTTGTAAAGAACATCAATCATAAGTACATTAAATATACAAAAAACAATAACGTGATTGAACGATAAATCGAAAGGATCTTTTTTCCATACGGTTTATTTACATAAAATGATATTGCTTTTTGGAAGTTTGTGTACATTGTCATGTTTTTGTTATATAATGACTGCGGTGATGCTTATTAACGATGATTGAGTATTCAACGACTTCATCGCAATAGTGTATCTATTATTAGGAATATACTAAAAGAGCACTTATATCGTATCAAAAGTTTTTTGACTAGAAACTTCTCATATTATATAGTACCCAAGCTCAGAAAAAAACCGACCAAGTGCGAGTCGGACTTGCGCAACGAAGGGTTCTGTACTATCTTCTGTAATAGAAAATCATGTTTGTTGTAGGTATACTAATTTTTGTCTGTAGTAAAAGTAAAAGTTTCTTCCTGTTTCTTAAGATCGAGTAAAAATTACGTGTTTTTTTATATTGAAAATATCACTTTTATTGTGTGGGAAACCCTTTAATACATTTTTTAATTTATTGTTTTTTCTGTTATAGCGGCAGCTTTCAACTTCTTAGCTATCATGGTCTGTGAGATACTGCCAGGAGACACATCGGATTAGTAATAGGGTTCCCGTTTTACCTATTGGGTACGGAACCCTAAAAATGTTTGTTCCACGAAAATTTTCCCTTGCAGGTAACAAACGTGGTGACTTATACTTTTCAGCTATTCAGACAGTCACATACAATACTAAAAACCATAATTATTACAAAGTATCATTTATTTAGCCCGTTATTAAATTGTAATAATCATTGCCCATAATAACAGCATTCGATCAAATGGCAATTAAGTTTCTTTTTGATATATCACGTGATTCTTTGAAGTGATTCGATCAGCAATATCGCTTGTTGAAATTGCACTTATTATGGTGTTTTGCTTAATGAGAATCAGTTTTGTACCTTACTTACTAGAATATTCTCATATTCTTTTACTGTACTCATCATTCCCCTGCCCTTTCCCAATTATTATTGTTTGGGGTCGGCGCAACACGTCTTTTAGACATGTTGCTTAAAGTTTTGGCTATGGTTTTATAGTCGGCCGCCTGCCTGACACTAACCCTCTTTGGGAATGCGATTGTTGGTTGTTTACCCGCCACCATTATTTTACTGTACTAAGAGTTTTAATTTCGTGGTGGCCTTGTGATTCTATGTATGGGTTTGTATACAGGAGGTGCAAGTTCGATAACCAGTGCAGGCAAGTACCAACGTGACTTATTCAAAGTTTTAATATATTATGTAGGTACTTTCTGAATTGTTCTAAGACACTACTGACAAATGTTAAAGTAAAACATCGTAAGGAAACCTGGATTCCAAATATTAGAATCCTAAAGCCTTTAGCCTTAGAGCTAATGTAGTGATCATCGAACTTATCAATGAAACTTTTCCTTTATGAGAGACCTGTGCCCAACAGTGGGACATGTAGTCTGTTATCATATTATTTTTCCTGCGAAGCCTCCCCTAAAACAATAAGTCAGTCCATACATCTTCTACATGGAACTGTTTGCTACAGAACCGTGTCTGTGGCATGTTTTATTTTCCTTTACCTCATCCGTATTATTCTAAGAGTTAATTCTTTCCTTATCTAATTTCCTGTTTCCTGCGTCCCACAACGTAAACGCCTAGAAACCATTTCATTTACCCACAAGCTGTTTTATCGAGTCGTCTACTATTTTTTACATAATATATTTTCAGTTTGCAACTCTGCCGTGGTAATCGAAAGGGCAGTAAGTCGAAGGTGGCCATTTTTTTTTATTGCTGATTTGGAATGTACGTCAAACGATCTTTCTTCCTATCTGGGTTTCATACTTCTACGTATATTAGAAATGCATTTTATTTTTTGATAAAGAGCAGTAAGAACGGTAAGTTAATTTAGTTAACTACGTAAAAGAGCAGTAATTCATTGAATTTCATGGATATACTGCCCTTTTTATTAGTATTTACATATTTCTTAACAAAAGAGCAGTAAATTTCTGACATACTGCTTTTTACGCTAGTATGAACTAATGTTCCAAATGAATTTTACTAGTTACTTCTGCAGTATGGAGCTGTACTGCTCTTTTAGGATTGTAATTACAATGAATGTCTCATAAATACACAAATATGAACACAGTATCTTCCTTTACTGCTTTTATAACATGGCAAAAGATAAAATTATAATTTAATAGTTTTGTAAACCAGTAGAGCAGTAAGTGGTTTTTGCGCTACTAGGTAATGACATACATAACAATGACAACATATTAATGATCAAAAAAATATTCGACATATCGTTTCGAGCGGCTGAGTGATGGTCGTCTGATTGTTTTGTGTCGTTCATCTAGTTCGCGCCATTTTGTGTCGAGTAATTTTGGCGCCAAGTAGGTGTAAGATGAGTAATTATAAATATTGTAAGGAGTCCTTATATTTAATCCTAGCTACCCGCCCCGGCTCTGCTCGGGTGCTATGCTGATACTAAACAGTAAATATACTTTGGAAAAACGGCGAACGTTGTATATAAAAAAATAGCGGCCCGCTCCAGCTTGACCGCAAATACTACGTCCCGCAATTTTTTAATCTGTAATATCTTCGAAAACATTCATTTAAATCATATACTGTAAGTTGTTATATAAATCTATATTAATTGAACAATGTATTTAAGGTATTTAATTCGATAAGGATTAATGCTGTATTGGTTTAAATCGCTTCGAAAATTAGCCATTATTTGTCGTAAAAAGTAAATGACAAAAAATTATATTGTGGAATTTCCATAAGAGATAGACACATACCATTACGGAGTTTTCTGTAGACCTTTGCAATGTGTACAAAAAAATAGCACATTATTTTGATGAATCTCTTAGGGTTCAGCCTGCGTTTGCAAAGTAAGCGCGAAAAAATGTGTTTATTTACGACTTTGCATTAGAATTCTTGAAATTATCAATGGTTCTCTAATTTATTAATCATGTTATTATACGCATAAACTTTCCTCTTGAATCACTCTATGTATAAGAAAAAACCGCATCCAAATCCGTTGTGTAGTTTTAAAGATCGAAGCAAACATAAATACAGACAGACGCGGGAAGCGACTTTGCTTTATACTATGTAGTGATGATTTGTTGTGTGAAATAAATTAATTACCTAAATCTAAAATAAAGCTAATTACTTATTCGTTCAAAATAATAGGTAATTGATATCAGAGTTTGTCCTCCTGCTCACTTGTCACATTCTTGGTGCTCTGAAGTCGTGCATGCCCGACGTGTGTTTTTGGCTCAGTTTTACTATGTGCTCTGATACATCTTCTAATGCTGACACTAAACTTGAGCAATTAAATTAATATTTGCGTTACGCTTTTAATTGTATTTAATAGGGTAAATCTTCTATCACTTATACACATTAAATACAGTATTAGCTTATACCTAATACACTTTACTCCTTTTTTTTGTTTTAGATTAAATAACTACAAAATGAAGCGAATAGACAAAATTATAAATGTGACCATCAATCGAGAAGAATTTACCATAAACATGAATCAATCAGCAACCCCCGTTTTAAAATTTCACAAGTCTTCTCAAAATACCCAGGACTGCCTTAAGCTTTGATAAATAATTATATTTTTAAAAAAGATTTCTGTTTTTAATAAGAACGTTATGCCAAATAACAATACTAATATTGTGGTTCTCTTTGGTTACATTTAATGAATAAAACGAGCTTAGATATTATTTTTAACGGTTTTTTGTTATTTTCCCTACTATTTATAGACTTACTGCTCAAGAAATTCTGATAACACCTTACATAAAATACTTCTTTAAAGAGCAGTAACGTCCTTTACTGTATAGTGAAATAGTCAAAAATATTTTCTAAATCTAAGGTAAAGGGCAGTATAATGCTTGTTTACTGCTGTTTTAAGTAGTAATTTTGAATTTATTATTTGAATTCTGTAAGCAATATAGCAGTTTGAAGTATTACTAAGCAAGAGTGCAGTATCTATGGCAGTTACTGCCCTCTTACCTAAATATTATTTAGAATTAGTTACGAATATGCTAATAAAGACACGATTTCTTATGTTTTACGACAACCCTTATAAAAATATTAAAAGCAGGTAACTTTACAGTAACAAACACATTTTTCCCTTTCTATTGATATATAGAACATAAAAATCGAGTGTATAGTTTTATCACAAACGCTCAAATTGTGATAAAAACTTTGCGCGCCGTTTTCTCGAAACCACCTTTTCTGACTTACTGCTATATCAATTACCAGGGCAGAACTGATCAGATAATTTATTTTATAATAATAAAAGTGGTTAGTGCATTAAAACCAGGAACATTTTTATCACTGTTTGCTACGCTCGTAGCAGTATTGTAGCATCTGCTACGTATTTCGTAGACGCGTAGCAAGAGTTAGGATTGCCAATAGTTTACTTTGTAAGGATATTACCCCGCTTATGCTACCTAAAGTGGTCGGAAGAGGTTTAGTACTGAACGGCTTATAGCAGTAGTGGATATGAAAACGTTAACCCTGTTAGCAAAATAAGTGCTCAGATTTCCCAAGTACTTGAAATTATGTAATAATATTAGATAAATTTCACAATATGTTTTAATTTACAATAAAAGATTTCAGTTCTTATCGTTAGCACACAATTATATTAGAAGTGTTTATTAAATTATTTTCTTTAAACGCCGAAATTTATAAATCGCTCGTCAGCTTTTTGGCTGAGGTCAAAGTGTAGGAAAATAGATTAATAAAATCAAATTACATAATGAGTACTTAATTTGTTTGAACCCGAACAGGAAATATTTTTAAAATTAATTACAATTTGTACAGTCTAAAAATAAATTCCACAAAGGGAAAACGTGATCTTTTGAAAAGTGATGATAGAGTTCCTTGCGGAAATCGTTTTGTACTAAATAAGGCTTCAGGTGTGGCAAGGGGAGCTATAAATGTCTTGAGTTAAAAATGGAATTATGTTTTCAGTAAAAAATAAGACATTATGGCACTAATTTTTTAAGTCACATTTTTTTCTGTTTATTTTTTTTATCTCTAATTAGACTTAACGCAGCCATAACGGTAAGATAAAATCTCTTTAACAATATTTAATGAAATTAAAAACATAATAAAATTACTCTTTGTGAACAGTTTAGATAGTAAATAAGTCGAATGATCCATCAAGGAGGCTATGAACTAACCTAGGTACCTATCAAAAATTGAATTAAGTTAAGAAAACGACAAAAAAATGTCGAACACGAAAACTGGAGCACAAGACAAACAGGGCTGCCACAGCTTAAAATAAAGCAATAAAATATTCAAACATGTGAAGGCGAGTTATCTATCCGTTTAACAGAGTGTTGAGTTTCGTACGATATGTTATTTTAGGGTGCTACCCCTACCGCACAAGGTACCTACCGACCGTGGAAGGCGCGATACGGAAAATTGGATTTGGAGACCCACTGTGCACTGCAATTGGATTACATCGCCTGCTGCGGAACCCACGCAACATTGACGTAATATTATCATTTATTATCATACCATTTTGTAGGTGTTAAGTGACGCCGTTTTATTATGAGTGTGTAATGTTTTGATGTGATGTTACTGTGTTATGGGTGAGCCCATTCAGAATGGAAGAAGGGTTTGTTTTTTTAAATTTCACAAGCGTTTTGTAGGTAGACACAATGTGTAGCTTATTTACAATATTTTTTGTGAATTGCGTACTTTTTTACAACAACGTAAAACTTACTATCTTGTAAATAATACTATTATTATTTTCTTTTCTTGCTGTTGCTCTTATCCTAGAACTGTATACGATACTAAATAATGTAATCTGTTAACAATACATTTTTAAATAAAAAAAAACGTAACTTAACATCAATAAAACTTTTTGTAATACAAATCTTACTGACGAAAACATACAACCATGGTAATTGGTAACATTTTATTAGTCTCTTAGCCTTTTACTATACAAGAAATAATATAAACACACAACATTGCTGAGTTCAAGTAAATTCTATTCAGCCGAAGCAATCTCCGCTTACAAATGTAAACTTTGAAAAAGATCGTTTTCAATTCAATGCAATTTTAATGCATTTGCTCTGAAACGGTATTTCATTATGTCTGAGTTAATTAACCATTTTCATTTGAATGAGGAATATTTTGTACAGTTATCGTTGTAATGACTCTTTGTTTTGATTCTGGTAATTATTTTGTTCAAGGTTTTGAGTGTAATATAACGTTGTTTTGAAATATGTTTGGAAAGAAAATATAGTGTAGGAAGATTTGCTAAAGCCCTTCTTGAAGAAATTGAAGCTTCTTGTAGTCTATTTAAGAGATATATAACGGTTTACTCACGCGTATTTATCGGAATAGCCCGACTAGTTTCGGATCCAACCGGAGTCCTTAATCATGAGCTGACGCGGAGGTGGGGACTGCGAAATTAGTCGGGTTATTCCGATAAATACGCGTGAGTAAACCGTTATACCTTTTAAGTAATTACTTAACAGTATATTTGTATTACTATGCTTCCTCTTAATTCCATAATTTCCATCTATCTTTATACACATAATCCACGTTCTTTAAGTCAAAGGAGATTTACCTCTCTTGCATAATCGATACGAAAGCAGCTTCCGATTAATTTTGTTATCGACTTTAAAAATAGTTCGAAACTTATCTCTAGCGCCTTAGCGAAGATATCCTTAAACTTAGTTCTTTTTATATTAAGCTAAGTTGAAGTTCCTTACTTTGATAATGTTTTTATTGCATAAATTTATCAAAAAATAGAATAGTCAAATAAACTGATTTTGTAAGCTCACTGACCAATTTAAATATAAATGATTGTGTGATGAGCACGATCATTTGGTCTTTGGGTGTAATTATCTATAATATGTATGTATTTAAAAGTATATAAGTATGTTGATCAGTTGTCTAGTACTCATACTAAACACTCAAAAAAAAAAAAAACAAAATAGACATTTTTTTAAAGCATCAAGACACTCAGATTAGTTGTAATTTATTACATCGGTATCTTTCATGATCATAAAAATGTAGTAAACAGTAACTTATATTTCAGTACTATTAATGTTTATTAAACATCAAATCATAAGCACATTGTAGGTAGGACGTTATTTACTGAACGCGGACTCTACGTAAACAGCATTCAACAGTAAGGCCTCGCCTCAGTATTACATTGAATGGTATAATTAATTTGTCTAATGGACGCTCTCAATACTTTCCATAAAATAAATAACTCGTGCTAAATGAAGGTAGTCTGTAAATGTATGGAGCGGACAAGGAATGGACTTGTATGATATAATGTTAGAAATAAAATGACATTATTTTAGTAAGAGTTTGTTTATTTATTGAAAATAAACTGACTTACGAAGGAAGTGTTAGATCAACTGGCTTTTATATAGCACTTTAGAGCCTAGAAAGATGCAAGAAGAAAAGAGAAGTATTGCAGTGGAAGGTTTCGAATAATAAATATGCTATATAAATCTTGACGAACCTGTTGGTCTAGTGGTTAGTGGACTTGACTGCTATACCAGAGCTCTTGGGGTCGATTCCCACCCAGGACAACTGTTTGTATGATGAGCGCGATCACTAAGACTTGTACTGTATCTAGGTGTAATTTATCTAAAATGTGTATGAATTTAGACGTGTATAATAAGTAGGTGTATCAGTAGTCTAGTACTCGTAATAAAAGCTCTGTTTGAGACTAGACGACGTTGTGTGATAGTCGTGGAATGTAAATGTTATCCACCATATTTTGTTTTTAATCTTTTTCTTAGCTTAGAAGAGACAACACTTTACCCCTTAAATAACGAGAAAACATAACGAGACAACTTAAACTGCTACTTCAAAAAGTATCGATACCAAGAAACAGTTAAAATACCAAGTAACACTCAACACTAACCAACAATTTCCGTAAGCACTTTATATAAGCTGCTCCTTAAAACGTTACAAAATAAACTAGAGTGAGTATTAGAGGCGTTGAAAGGCAACGAGCGACTAGCTACTATACAGCTCGGAACCGACTCCGTTACTGTTTCAATGTTAAAATTGAACAGTTCCGCCAAACACATAAGACCGAGTGTTACTTTTTTTTAACTTTCAACGTTTCTTTACGCTTGTGTTCGAAGCTCACCTACAGTCTACAGTTCTACACCCAATGAGTTAAACTTTCAGCGAATATCGACCTTATTAACTTCGTCTTAAAGTAGGTTATTGATTGTGTTATAGATCTTCTTTGAAACAGAGTACCTTTGTGAATTCGAGAACGACTCGCAGGAAAGTTAAAAGTTACTAAGTTTATTCGACTTAGAAATTATCTTTGTATTATGTTACGTGGAAGCTTACTTTGGCTATCTTATCGGTTGGGACAGGACAGTGTTATAAAGAAAAGTTAATAAACTACATTTTTGTAAAGTTGTTATTAAAAAATCCTGTAATTTGTTAAGAAAATAATTTTCTGATTTTGAAGAGCAAGTATTAGGTTTACTAGAAACAAATACGATTTATGTATTCATGGTAGTTTTTTAAGTAATATTCAGTACGTGGAATTATTTATTAAGTAATAATTCTTTAACTTAAGTATCCATAATCGTTATTATTGCCAGTTACTCACATGTACGCAGTATTTCTTCTAAATAATAAATTAAAACTAAAAAGAGAGGGTTTTTACAACATTCAAATCACTAATATACTCGTATACGTGAAATAGCCCAGCAGATCCCACTCTGTATCTACACCTCATATCCTAAAGCCATCTTATAAACTTTGAACAGAGCAACCCAATACTGAGCGCCGTAACCACCCGCCAACATGTTTAAACTTTTTAATAAAGGTAGAAAAAGAAAAATTTTAATAGTTTCACTTTAATAAAGGAACGGCTATCCGTCGGCTTAATATTTTTTTTCATCGTGCCTTTATTTATTAATTAAGGCAGCGGCGGAACAAGGAAGGAATGGATGCGTTGCAGACTTTGAAATGAGAAAGAGTTAAGTCTCGATGCTTTTAAAGAAATACCTAACGTCGGATATTAAACTATGTTATTTGTTTTATGGATATTCAAGTAAAAGTAAAATACCCTGTGTATGATCTATGTACCCTGAAAATCGTGCTCTTTAGGAGAAGCAGGGCGAGGTAAAGTACCTGATTAGCATTATAAAAATAAAAAAGAAACAATTGACAAACGATATTTTTAGATTTAAATGGAGTCCGTAGTTTATTTGTGTTTGCCAAGGTAATTGCTTTAGCAATTCTGCCCGCGGCTAGGATTTTGCAAAAAAAGGTCAGTTTCGCATAAATAAACTAGGTAGACATTAGATATTTTTACTTTCGAAATATAATAAGTCCTGTTTCCTTATTTCAAGGACTCCCACACTAGTGTAATTTAATCACTGTATTACATATTATACAGCAAAAATAGTCGAAAATTATGAATCATGTCCGTCAACTCATTAGCGCGCTTGTTTTCATTTCAAAATATAACACGACAAGACTTTTAATAAAAGCAAAGAAAGGAAAAATAGATTCCCTCCACCATGAATCAAACATAATTATTTAATACTTTATCGAAGACCAAAATCGAAATCAAAAAATGCTTTTTGTATTAAGATTCTATGACAAAAACATTCTGAAACACAAAATCAAACTGAAAATATCAAGAAATAATAATAGCCCATATAAAAATACTAAATCAGATTACAGCTCAGTCAAATGAAATCGTCATTGAAATTTCTTCTTGTAACATATGCGAGCGATCCCAAGAGAATTCTAATGTCTTTTTTCTTAAGTGCAAGAAAAGCAAATTTGGAGCTGTGTCACTCAATGAGACTCTTTCGAATGTATAATGTATATGGAGGCGTCTATTCAGCAAAATCTAGTTTTATATCTCTGATTTTGTGTAAGTAGTTTCTGTTTTTGTATTCGAATGTTGATAAAAAGTTGCAGAATGCGGTGCTTGTAAAGGTTGTTACACTTTGAGGCTGTGTTTAAAGCAAACGTTTAGTGAGCCGTCAAATATGAGTGGGCTTGATGAGTAAGCCTGAATCTCGACGGTATTTATCGTTTTCGCTTAACCTAATAACGTATTCTCTATTGTTTAGTTATGAACGAAAAAGTGAATTTGTATCAAAATAATATACAGCGTAATGCGCATGGTCGGTGGATAACTGCACAGTTTGAATACGGTCTTACCTCACAGCTGTCCACTAAAATTATTGGATAAATTAAAGTTTGTTTACGAGTAATAACAATTTCGTAAATCCAAATAATTTCAATAATTTGACGAGTTAATTTTAATGCTAAATGTAATTATGCGAATTTTATTGTTAACTAATTAACTAGAATTATTCAATACATATTTTAATATGCTTTTAAACGCGTACACAAATACAAAAATTTGATGAGTTTATTTATACAAAACATAGACAAGAGACATTTATACAAACCAGCGCTGATTAAATCGTGCAAACGTATCCGAATGACATTTTCGTCCAGCAGGTGACGTACGTGACACTGACCTGACATATGAGCGATTTGATCAACGTAATTAGCGCTTGGAGAAATGTAACTGTCCACAGGCTCAGGGAGCTCACACGACGAAATATCTAGGCGCATTCTATGAAACACCTGCATTTATCATCCTTAGTAGATAACGAAGGGCTCTGCCGTAAGTCTGGAAGACATCTCCCATTCAATTAGTAGACCCGCCCTGGCTTCGCACAGTTGCATTGCTGATACTAAATATAGCTACTATAGAAAAACTGTGAACGTTGTATATGTATAAAAACATAGCGGCCCGCACCTGCTTCGCAGCAAACGCTACGTCCCGCAATTTTAAATCTGTAATATCTTCGAAAATATTCGTTTAAATCATATAACGTAAAGGGCCATATAAATCTATGTTAATTAAACAATGTATTTAAGGTATTTGATTGGATAAGGATTAATGGTGTACCTATTGGTTGAAATCGCTTCGAAAATAAACCATTATTGGTCGTAAAAAAAAAAAAACAACAAAAAGGTTTTGAAGGATATCCATTAGAGATAGACATCAGACCTCATCACCTTTTCAATGTGTATAAATAATTAGATTACATTATTTTATAAACCTTGTAGGGTTCAAGCTGCATTTGCGATGTACCTAAGTGGGAAAAATAAATGATAATTAATGACATCCCATCACCTCAAAAATAACAGTATTTCTCATATACATAAAAATCTTCCTATCATCCTATATTTCATATAAGAGAATCATCCTATATTAAAAAAAAAACACCACATCAAAATCCGTTGCGCAGTTTTAATGATTTAAGCAGTCGAAGGGACATGAGGACAGAAAAAGCGAGTTCGTTTTATACTATGTAGTGATTCGTGTAGGATATGATACAGCAAAATAAATACAAAAAAAAACAATAACTCCCTCCGAACAAATTTTGATATACCGATGACAAAATAATATGACCTGAGTCTGTTAAAATACGTTGTACTCGTAATTAGTCGTAAAAAATATCGCTATAGTTGTAACAGTTTCTAAGGTTGAATAAATAGCTTCAAATTGTTGTGTATTGAACAAAATACGAACAACATTATAGAGATAACAAAGGATCATTTAGTGTTTAATCCTTCGGCGTGATGTAATTGTGTGGTATAAAGTATCCTTAATACGTAGATTCGTTCGAGAGATATATTATACAGCATTTATGTTGTCTGTAACCAAGGTTTATGTTATTAGGCTGTTGTATTGTGGTTTACCTCGTAGTGAACAAGTACCATTTGAATGCAACACCGAGGGTTGGAGGTAAAGAAAAAGAAAGAAAGAAAATACATATAATAGCGTAATTGAAAACGCATAAATACGTTAACATTATCTTGAGTGGTTACTAAATAAAACATACCTACAAAGGAGTTAAAATAAAACAACAAAAAAATAATCACACATGAGGGGTAGTATGCGTCACAACCACGTAATACGGCCTCGCTCAGCATGATGCTGCGACCTCGTGCGAGACAAAGTCCCATCGCTGATTTTCAGCGTTAATTGAGACTAACGTTATGGCGTCCAACGGGTAATAAATATATCTAAATAAATAGTGGTGATTTAGACTATTTACAAAATAAATATCACTTATTTTCTCAATAAGAATAAAACACACGTGGTAAACGCGTAGGTGATATTTAAGAACACCGCCAAGATGCCTGACACCTATTGAACAGCCTCCTGGGACTGTGATATGGTGGAGTGTGTACACTGAAAACCGTATTGGTTCAAGCCATATCCCTATGTGAGTGAAGCTGTGATAGCTTAGTGGCGAGACCGTAGGACTGCTAAGTCAGGGGTCTTGAGTTCGATCCCCACGGCGCGCACCGACTTTTCGAATGTTGTGTGCGTTTAAGAAATAAATATCACAGCTTCCGTGTTTCGGAAGGCACGTAAAAATGTGGGTCCTGCGCCTGATCTCTCTCCGGTCGTGTCGGATTACCGTCCCATCGGGCTATGAGAGTAAAGGAATAGAGAGTGCACCTGTGTTTGCGCACACGCTTGTGCACTATAATATGTCCTGCGTAGCTGGCTGGTGTCATAGTAACACTGGCCGCCGTGGCCGAAATCGGTCGGACCGCTATTATTATGTGAGTCAGGTGATCGACAAAAGTCGTTTCTTAAGTTTCTTATGGTGAACCCGTGTGGGCTCTAGTCGATCGATCATAGGCAAAACAATGCATCGCGCGGTGGGGCCGCGATATGATTACCTTCTACATATGTCATAACAAGTACCATGTTTTGGGAGTCACGTAAAGTTGTGAGTCGCGGCTGTTTTATCGTATTTGTACGTCTTTAATGCTACGGGCAGTCGTAGGCCTAAAAAGTCTTACTAAGAAGTATCTGGTGTGTCAACTCAGTCAGTACCTGACTGACTGAGTTGAGGTGGTTGAAAACACTGGTACTAAGCTGTTGCTGGTTAGACTGCAAGTCGACCCTAACATATTTATAGAACAGGCAAATTGATATCGTGAAAACAGATGATAATGATGAAGATGTTCAAATGCTGCTTGCGTAGTCACTGGTAGGTCCGGTGTGGTAACAAAGTGACTATGATAAAGATTCATCGAGTCAATAATGACGAAAAAATGTTGTTCAATAAAGTAATACATTTCTGTACACCTATGTATTGACTGGCTGCGTTTGGCGTGTCACTGCGGTGCATGTGAACCAATCTTGAAGTAAAACTAAACATATCGTAACAAATACATAAAAATAAATTAAAATAGTTATAAAGTTTATTTACGACATTCGAAATCAATTTCTCTTGAGCAGAAAATTTTATAAACATTTAAGAACATACGCCTGTGCCGTGTTCTTGGTCACAATTATATTCCTTGTCATAAGTGAGACGGAAAGTCTCATCTACGTGTACTCAATGGGCGGGACGCGAAAGATGGAGAATTACCTTTTGCTGTTATCTAGTATGATTTCATTCCAAAACCAGTTACATTTCAAAAAAAATTGCACAGTATCTCTCATAAGCCAAGATTGGGTGCTCGCCGGGCACTGCGCGAAAGAAATAAAGTTGGATGATTTAATGATTGATTTCTACATTATGCATACAAACTTCACAGTAAGCCCTCTAGAGAGCAAAATGTACGTAAAAATTCGGATATGCCCGCATATTTGCAGCTTTACGCAGTGATTTAAGCTTATTACTAGTGGACAAGTTGGCTTTGAACAGTTACGGAATACTATCAGGCATTGACCATTTGACAATGATAGGACTACCAGTAACATACGTTGGTGGTGGGGGCACGAACAAACCTGGAAATGATGACCTGAGGCTCCTGCAAGTCGGTGAAGCTTTGATCGTATCAAACACTAAACAATCAATTCTTATGAAGTACAGTTGTACGGTTTTCCCGATAAATACGTGTGTAAACCGTTACATTATTTAAGTATGAATCATTCTCACGAAAGTTATTATAAAAATACTATAGTTCTTACAAGCGAATGTAAGTCCATTATCACTAAACTTAAGGGCAATATACCTTCTCCACATTTCGTAGTTCACCCTCACTACTTTATTGCATATAAGGCAACCGAGCCAGATGTCCCCGCTCTCTGTAATTGCCACTGTTCGTGTCCGCACTGTAGACATTGCCAGATGTTTACAAGTACTGTCTTGTGAGACACGCTTTAGTACTGTGTTTTTTTGTCAAACAATATGAAAGAATTTATTGGGGTTCATAACGCGTGCTGTTTAAAATGGATGCGTTAGTTTATTTGTTGGTTTGATTATGTTAAATGCGTTGCATGTTACTAGCATTGATTAGGACCGGGTACACATTACTTATCCTTAAAACAAGCATTTGTAAATCGTTTTAATTCATAGTCTATCTCTTACGGGCGTCGAACCCACACAACCTTTCACATAGCGGTTATTGATTTGATGACCTCTACTATCCTGCTGGCGGTTTGAATACTTCAATATCCGGACGCTTTATCATTAAAAATAATATTTTAACTACGTGTTTAGCATCGAATATTGGAGAATATTTAAAGAGATTAAAGCAACAGGCATAATAAAGTACTTGTTCACAATAAAGACTTTAATTTACTAAACTTTTATAAAGTTCACGTAACTTAATATTTAATCATTTTCAACCAAGTTTATTGTTAGGAAATTCAAGTCTTGAAAGGAAAGTTCCAAGTATTTAGCTATACAATGACGACAGACTTTGTTTGCATACTTTTATGCAAATTTTAATAATGTTGTTGAGGGGAATTATTATTTGTGGCGTTACGTTGTCGTGGCAAGATTTGTTTAGAGAGAGAATTCTTGTCTGTCCGTCGTTCTTGTTAAAATAGTCAAACTTGAAAATTATGCCTAAACAATAAATTCAGAAATGTAGAATATGAAACTTATTTATATTAAAGCAAATACGTTAACGTAAGCAAATACGCAAATAAAGTTATCAACTCTTGGCCGCTACAACAATTATCTATACATATAATAAATCTGTAGAAAAGTCATTATTGTACATTGAAGAAATTGAAAAAAAAATAGCCAGGGTGTGAAAAGATAACTAACAGAACCCATTTCCATCATTTTTGAAATTGTTGTCTGTTTGTCTGTTTGTCGGTTTGTCTGTTTGTATGTGCGCGCATCACGTAAAATCTACGAACTCAATGCAGACAATGTTTATACACAAAAATTATACGCAAATTGAGGTATAACTTAGTCTTTGTTTGATCAAAATCGGTTCACTCTACCAAAAGATATGATTAATTTAGTGAATTCAAGAAGTAAAATAATTACGTTACGCAATTCATTGTAGTACTTGCAACGACATCTTATGACAAAAAATAGAACTAATGTTGACAGCTAAATTACAAATCCGATAGATGGCGTTGTGCAAATTTCGTCGTTTTCTGAATCGCGGTGTTAAGATTTGACACCATTATATTATTGCTGAAGGTCGGGCTAACATAAATACTATTTATTATTGTGCTATCCTATACAGGAGGTGATCAATGACGAATTTTCGTAACTGTTCTACCTGTCACCATAACTGTGTACGAGTCACCATAGCGGCCAAAATACTGTTGCTATGGTTTTATGTTTTTACATTAATATGTATTGGCTTACATGTTATTTGGCTTACAACATAGCAATCAAAATAGCCGGGTTGGTGAATTGCGAGCTTCGTATTTTTTCACTTCAAGTTCAAATTTCATTTCGACATACACTTTTTGAATTTATTTTTCAATAATTTTTGAATAAAAATTTTACTAAACAAACATTTACTTTTCTTCTATCGTTTTTGATAGTACAAAAGTATTGTATGAAGTACCTGGCTTTTTTAACATAAAATTGTTTTTTTTTTAAATAAAGAAAAACAATAGTTTGGCGGTAAATGATTTACTATATTTTTTAACTAGCTGTTGACTGCATTTTGTTGTGTGTTACGCGTGGTTTTGAAGATTTGATAGTACCTACTTATACACTACTACAATTGTGCACCAATTGCGATGGTATAGGGTAGTTGCATTGGTAAAAGTGTGTTGATATACTGTTATTAATATCATTAATCTCGCGTACGAGTATGCCCCGTTCACATTCTCCCGCAAATGGTTTGTTACGTGTGCATAACACTACCCTTCTTCAGGCTCAGTTGGCTCAGCTCAAACTACCATAAATAGAAACTTAAAACATTGATAACCATATAACACTAAGAAGGGATTTTTGAAATTTCGTCCGTCAAGGAGTAGAAAGAAAACGAAATAGAAGATCGGTGCCCGGAATAATCTGCTGCACCCGCATACATCCACCAGATTGGGAGCGGCGTCCGATGTTCGCCGCACTACAGTGCATAGCGCTCAACAAAACGTGTCGAATAATATCTGGCTCTTTAAAACCAACCCTGCTCAATAAGTTCTCCCTTTGGTTAGCATTGCTCTACCTGACGTTAGAAGAGAAGTCGCATGCGCGCTCGAAAAAGACATCGAGGAATCAGACACACGACATCGGACATCCCCTATGTAATACCAAAGCTTACACCCGATCAGACTTAAGAGCCAAAAGTGCTTCTTCCGATGTACACTGGCTACAAACGAAACTACAACTCGAACTCGGTGCAAGATCTGGGCAGATCAGCATCTACCACCTGCCACTTATGTCCTACCTCATAAACGTCTGCCGCCCGGAATTCTTTGCAGTGACCTGTTTGGAAAGCATTCAACCGTCTGAGAATCCAAGTAGTTCGCTGCAAACAAAATTTGTCAAATTTGGGTATACAGACCTCTCTAACATCCAGTAAGAATGCGTCATCTCCGTACAGACGATGTCACACCACCTACAGTGACGAACACTTGCAATTCAGTGGATCTAATATTCACCAAATACTACGTACAATTGACACAAAAGAAGAAGGTTTTTCTAATTAAACTTAAAAATAGAGAAGAAACGGCATAACAAACTTCACAACATAATTCAATACACAATTATTTTTAGTGTGTTCAGAGGGTATTAGTTTGCCGTAGCCAAGGATAGTTGGTGTGCTGTCATCGAATTCTGCAAAGAAGTGATGACGCTCAACAAAAAACCGCAGAAAGAACACGGGAAGCCTCATCTGACCACTCGATCCGTGCCCAGCGAGCAACAAATAGAAGAAAGACCAAATTTACCCTCCTCAAACCACCATAAATAGCCTACGCAGGTAGGCTAGGGGAAGTCTACTGTACTGTATAATATAAAGGCAAAGACGGCAAGCACGGTGCTTTCGCGCGACTCTTAATGAGCGCTGAGGAAAACTGACTCCACGTCAATTAAGAAGCTCCCGTTAAAAAGATCTCTCCCGTCAGGGTTCATGATAGTTTGCACTTCTTCCCCATCGCCCATATTCAAGACCTTCAATCCAAATTGGCAAATCAGTGTAAGATAGTGGCCACAGCAACAATATAATACGACCTTTCATCATATGAATGTTGGACTAACCTTTAAAACTAGCAGTGTTAACAGCCAAGTAATATGTTTGTAAGAGTAAAGGTTATGAGTAAAAGTTTAAGAAATAATTTTGGAACAGAACTGGATTAAGGAGCTTGCATTAAACTTTATTTAGCTTTACTTTTTGTACAGCACTACACATTTTCAATTTACCTAATCTTCAATACCACGCAGACAAAGTCGCGGGCAACAGCTATTTCTATTTCAAATAATTTAGGTACTATAATCTCATTTACATGTGCTTTTGTATTTTTAATAATAACAAGTAGTTTTAAAAATCTATTTTGAAGAGTTTCCAGTTTATCTCAGTGAGTTTTGAATGTTAACCCACAGCTGTGACATGAAAAAAACTCTTAAAATAATAATAGGAACTTTAAAGCTTAGGTAGTACATTTTTTACTTAATAATATTCTTAGTTCGTGATGACGAACTAAGAATATTATTAAGTAAAAAAATTTTCACGCCAAGGTATATGTATATAGCCTACTCTTATCTAAACAACGTTGTTTTGTTTCGACAACCACGCGAACGAAGTCGCGGGCACAGCTAGTTGGCAATAAATTTACTCTACATACAGACGACCATAATCACCATTCGATCCACTGAGCAATATGTATTTGTATTTGAGATTTCTGTATTTTTTTCTTAACAACGGTCTTCTATTAAAGACTAGACTTCTGCTTCTTCTTATTGAAACTCTTATTATTCACTCAATCAAAACTGTTCTGACCCATTAAACGCGAACCTGTAATGTCAAAAAAATCTTCCGCAATTTCCATTACTAAGCTTCAATCTCAATTCACGAACGGCAGCTTTACCAAGACGGAAAAACATCCATAACGGACAATTTCGTTCATTAGAGCCACATACGTATTTTATTTAAGACCAGAGGAACTCGCTTCTCCGTCATCGCTCAGTGTTCACCGGAGTATAAGAGCGTACATTAATCCCAAATCACCCGCATTATGAACTGCACAAAAGACAGAACGATCGATCTGTCACCGCTTATCCCCACCTAAGCGACTGACTGTAAATAACGATAATGGATTACGTTGTTTTCTTTTTTATTAACCGGGAACAGATTAGGAGGGCAAAAACGATATTCCGTTGTTTTTACAATGGCGCAATGGTCGAATCTCCATTAACATTTTCTGTCGAGTGAGCCGAGTGGCGACCCCTACCGATCCGTGACCCACCCTTTTCCAATATTGTTAACCTTAATTTTTTTAAACGATTGTCTCGGTGAGGAGGGGACGAGGTAATCTCTTACTCACATTATTTTTTATTGAGTGTATTTGAAGTACATTTCTTGTAATAGTTATTCGGATCGTTTTGCTTTGATGTATTTTTGAATGTTTTGTTTAAACGACTCATCAGCGATGTTATCGAGAAAGCTATTTGTGAAGAAAGAAAATAAAGTTTGCTAACCCCAAAGTAAAAACAAAAATACTTATTTTTTAATTATTTGCAGTTACTTGGAATCAATATCACTACATAGTATAAAACAAAGTCGCTTTTTCTGTCCTCTTGTCCCTTCGACCGCTTAAATCTTTAAAACTACGACATAGGTTTATAGGTATGTATAATAACTTTTGTTAAATAGTGGAAAAATAATATTATTTTTGAGATTTCTAATGTGATGTCGTTAATTATCATTTTTTTCCTCACTTACATTGCAAACGCAGGCTGAACCCTAAGTGATTCATTAAAATAATGTACTGATTATTTGTACACATGGAGAACAGAAAACTCCTCGATGGTATATGTCTATCTCTTATGGATATCCCACAATATCATTTTTTTTTGTTATTTACTTTTAACGTCAAATAATGATAAATTTTCGAAGCGATTTAAACCAATACAGCATTAATCCTTATCTAATTAAATAACTTAAATACTTTGTTGATTTAATGTAGCTATAATAATATGGTCCCTTACATCACAAGATTTTAATGAATATTTTCAAAGATATTACAGATTTAAAATTGCGAGACGTAGCGTTTGCGGTAGCTATGTTTTTATAGGTATATTTAGTATCAGCATTGCACCCGTCGCTAGTAAAGAATAAAAATGTGCGAGAATTAGAACACCATTTTGATAAGTCACTTTTCTGTGTTGTAGGAGCGGCAATACCGTCATTGACACTTACGTATTTCTAAATCTCTACTTTACACATGATGTTCTAAATTATAAAAACGAAAAATAATTCCTGTGGCAAAACCACTGAATGATTTAATTATTTATTTGGAATTCGTTATAGAATAGAAATATCTCGCACAATACATTAAAAAAGGGTTCACAATGACCTAAAGTACTTTTATAATTATTGTTGCTTTATCATACAACGCAATAGCAATAGTAGCAAAGTCAGACACGAGCGCTACAAGTACTACGAGGGATAGGAGCATCTATTTTGACGTAGCTACTACAGGAGTCGTAGCTCAGTTGGTAGAGCGCTCGCCTAGCAAGCGAGAGGACCCGGGATCGAAACTCGGCGACTCCATCACATCGCTTTCCATATTGCTTTTGATCTAATTTTGCTTTTTTAATTTTTTTACATATTTGTTTCTAACAATTAAAAGAAAGTCCTATGTTTTTGAAGTATTCGACTAAATTTATATCTACTCTTTACATATAGTGTGGTGTACAAATAATGAATCTTTGGAATCAACCTCTTTTTAGGGGTAATATTATTTATTTTCTTAAAAGAAAAAAACTTTATAAAATCCAATTCTGCCTGTTAGGCAAAACAAAGTTTACCGGGTCTGCTAGTAAACATTAAAATACATATTTAGGTTATCATTCCTAGAAAAAAAAATGTTAAGGGGGGTCCAAAAACATTAAACGTGTTTTTTCGTATTTTTTTCGTCGAAGGTCGTAGACCACCTTAACATTTTTTTAGTTTTTAGTATTTGTTGTTATAGCGGCAACGGAAATACATCATTTATGAAAATTTCAGCTTTCTAGCTATTACAGTTTATGAGATACAGCCTGAAGACAGACAGACAGGGGAGGCTTAGCAATAGCGTTCCGTTTTACCCTTTTGGTACGGAACCCTAAAAAACATACATATTATACATAAATTACACCCAGACACAGAACAAATGGTCGTGCTTATCACACAAACATTAAAATTTGTCCTGGGTGGGGATCGAACCCACGACCTTTGGTATAGCATTCGGGGCCACTAACCACTATACCAACAGGCCAATCAAAAGTATTACGTTCATCTACTGTTTTTCAGAACTGATTGTCTTCTCCAAATTTTATTAGCGACTACTTACCAGTACACTAAGTAAATCTTACAATACTTTACCGGAACACTTGACGTAGGAAGTTGAGTGTGCGTGTTCGTCAGTGACCTGGGCGATACACATCTCACCTTGACCTTCATACGTCGCAATAAAGAGCGTTTTACCGTTTTTGTAGTAGAAAAACTTATGATGTCGATGATAAAAACGTAGGTTTACAGAAACTGAACTGGCATTAACCTACTGCGTGTTGTAGTGTATTTATAGAGTTTACGACATCACTGACAAATTGTGCAGGAAAACGTGATGAAACCTGGATTACAAATATTACAAGTGTGGTGAACACAAGCAAATATTAATTGATGTGTTATAAAAGAAGCCGTTTTCTAAATTGATAATGTGATGATTATGACAAGATAATGGGACGGTGAAATTGAAAGATACCGATTTCTGAAGTCGATTGAAGCCCGTTTCAAAACCATTCAATCTAAATTGTCAAATCAGTGCAAAATAGCGCCCACAGCAAACATAAATAAAATACATTTAACCCTAGCATTGTGAACAGTCAATCAAGCAATTGAATTTTCCTTTGACAAATTTTAATGATGTAAAAACCATTGGGTGACCTAGATAGGTTTGGAAAACATACGTCAAACTAGTTGAGAGTTTCAGCACCGTTTCATTATTATATGACTCATCTGAATGCCTCAGAAAAAATTGGAGAGACCAAGAGACTACTGGGTACAGCCCCTTTTGAATGACGTGCTACTACGTAGAGAGTTCTTAGCTTTGATGAATTTATTCGCTTTTATTAGGTACCAAAGATCGTCAAAGAACGCCAAAGATCATCTGTGGTAGCTGAAAAAAGACACTTAAGGTGAGTAAACAAATAAATTTATTTTAGTGGTCTTGTTAATGGTTTCGTAGCCAATTGGCAAAAACTAAACTCTTATGGATTTCTCATGTCTGTCGTCTGTCTGACTGTCCGCCACTATGTATAAGAACTATATACTGTTCAAACTTGGTAAGAAGAAATATTCTGAGATCCGTATTAAGATTACTTAACACGCGGAGGCGGGCTCACGAGTCAACTGACGTCGCCGGACGCGCATCTCGGCAAAATTTCAATAGAGATGGTGGTTGGACACTGCCACAAGCGTGGAAACCAGCACTAAATATGACGACATGTCATTCGAAGCCAAGTTTGGAGTGCGAAGCAGTCAGCACGGTATGCACCCACTCAACCAGCACGGGAACGCGGACGATGACGATGATGCCAACGAATCCCCCACTCGCGCCACCCACGACGCCAGTGCCTCCCTGTGCGGCCGGCGACGTCAGTTCGACTCACGACCCCGCCTCCGCGTCAGCTCATGATTAAGGACTCCGGTTGGGTCCGAAACTAGTCGGGCTATTCCGATAAATACGCGTGAGTAAAACGTTATACCTTTTAAGTATGAATCATCCTGGCGAAATTTAATTTAAAAATATAAAATAAATGATTGAACACTAACTTAACGCTAATTCTTCATAAATTATCGAGATATTGAGAAGATGAGTTAGACTCTGTGTACATATGGCAAACGACCGTCGACGAGAATGACAATACTGTCAACAATGCACGCCCTGTTATAAAAACATAAGGGCGTGATGGCAGTTTTGTCACGGGCTTGTTCGCCGGTCGGCGTACACAAACGTCATCCAACTGTTACGTCGTAACATACGCATATCTCTATACATATCCACGGACTTGACAAGTGTAACGGAACAAGTAACCGGTTCACGTTATGTCTAAGACACTAGTGAAAAACTGTGAAAGAAAACATCGTGAGGAAACGCATGAATGAAATGGTTCATTCTGCAAATAGGATGAAAGTAATCAATCTCTTTTACATGTCATTTTTTTTTAATATAAACTCGCTGGAGTCGACATTTCCTAACTGACTAGTTTACTCGTGTGTGAAGAGGGCTTCTTCCAGCAGTTTATTATTCATCGATACCGGTCAGGCACCATGGCGATACTGTTTTAATAGAATTTGATGTTCCTGCCTCATTTTCCAATTCAAAAATAATTTTGATATATTTTATTACAACACGCGTTTCATAAAATCATACACAATAAAAATCGCAATATAAAACTTGATATAGTTTTACACTTTATTTACTACTTTTGAAATCAGTTTTTCTTCAGCAGGAAACATACACATTTGAGTTGAAGAACAAGTAAAATGTTCTGGATTAGTTTCACCATTACATTCCTTGCCATAAGCGTGACGACGAGTCGTCGGCATAAGTCTCATTTACGTGTACTGAATGGCCGGGACGCGAAAGATGGAGAATTCCCATTCGCAGTTATGCTTATTACTCTACGAGCAAGATCAGAAAAAGGCATGTATCGTTTGGAAAGACTTTGTACAGGATCTATCATTACCCAAAATTGGGTGCTGACCGCCGCGCACTGCTTTGGACCACAAATAAATATACCAGAATTATACATTACGCACACAAACTTTACTGTTGCAGATAGCAAAATGTTTGTGAAAGTTTTAAATTTTTTTATAAATCCTGCATATATGTTCAATGAAATTGTCGAAGGCAGCAGTGATCTAAGTTTATTACTAGTGGACAAGTTGGCTTTAAACAGTTACGGAAGACTATTAGGCATTGACCATTTGACAATGATAGGACTGCCAGTAACATACGTTGGTGGTGGGGGCACGAACAAACCCGGAATTGATAACCTCAGGCCCCTGCAAGTCGGTGAAGCTGTGATCAAGTCCTGCGATATTAAACAAGTACTTAATAACAAGTACTTAATTTGCGTTGCATCGAAATGCAACAACAGAGACCAATTTACGTGGGGAGGAGACTCCGGGGGGCCCTTGCTGTATGATGGCAAGATAATTGGTGTATTGTTAGGCGGATGGAACCGTTCAGATGTTTACTCAGCGGTCAGTCCTCATTTAAATTGGATTTCTACAGTTACGCAAAATAATTGAGATTTAAACACTACATCTTTTTCCATCCTCAACCTGGTCATTGTAGAATACTTGTTATGTATTTGATTCAGTATTTTGTTTTTTCTTCCTAAGTATTTCGTGCAATTTTGGAAACAGGAGTTTGTTTTAGATATGATTTTTCGTTTTATTAATAAATAATTAATAAAGACTTGTATTTAATTTTATTGTGTAATCGTTCCATTTCACAAACGTTCTTTTCAGTTCGTTTTAGAGAATCAACTATGACCAAAATCGTTGGGGCTTAATTGTATCAATGCCGAAGTTTCAAATCCACGAACGCATCGTAAAGCTTTCGAGTCACTCGATCCCAAATTTGAAATTAATATCTTGTTGTATCATATCTTATCCATCTTCTACTTTTATCATCAGACCTTTGACTTTATTAATTGGCTTAGGGTACCCATAACTTTTTTTTTGAACAGACCTCCTCTTAAAGTGAAATTAACGCAGTTGTTGAACAGAGACTCCACTCGCCTTCTACACCTTCAGCAGTTCTTATAGAAATGGTGGGCCACCTAGTTCCCGTAGAGTTTGTCACATAAAACATCAAATTTACTCATCCAATAACAATGTAGACTCAGTAAATCCCGGTATGATGACATGTTATATGAGCTATCTAATTACCTATGTGAACTAGTTGATTCATGTTTCAGCTAATTAGACTGATTCCCTAGTATAAGTCAGAGGGCAAAATATGTCATGCGAACTGTGACCTTATGCTCCTCTTTTTAGTGCACATAATTTATCGTCAACGTTAAATTCAGATTTTAAAGTTTGATATCTAATAGGTTTCAGGAAACTATTTTAAAAAGACGTGATAGGTTTTGACGCTTGCTTAACATAGGCATGTTTGGTTTGTTTTGTATTTATTCATATTATTATACATGTAGTAAAAACTGGTTATTTCAAAATTTCAAACAGAACCTCTAATTTTAATAGTATGTTTAGATAATAGTAAACTACTGTGCCGATTTAATCGCATGTTATTTAATCTTTGACAAAAGTGTTGGTTGAAATACGTATTTTTACGCTAGACAACAATAATTACACCCCCATTTAATTAATTGGCCAACTATCTACCGATCTAATAGAATTTCAAAGTGTTTTATTATTCAGTCGGTATCTATAGAATAGGGTTTCACGGCCATTGACGGCCAATGGCCCGGCGCGATAGCCCCCCGACCCATTATATGTGCTAATCGTCTATTAATTAGGATCGCTACCATTTTTTACGTTGTCAATCGGACGGTACGACATCGCTATCTGCGGTTCACACAATTGAAGATCATTTATTTCGATTTATCTGTCTGGTACCAGTTTCAAAGAATTCATACAATTCGGAACTTAGGTATTTCGTAACGTCCTTTTTAGGGTTCCGTATCCAAAGGGTAAAACGGAACCCTATTACTAAGCCTCTGTTGTCTGTTTTTCTATAAATAAAAAATAAATAAATTGTTTATTATTACTTCAATTTGTACATCATTCTACAATTTAAAATCACCCAGAATTAATACAAAACTCAATCAAAGAAATTATATATTGTTCCGCAAAATCAATGAAAGAATACCAAACTCCTTGGTCGTATTGCTTCGGGAACTAGTTTAATAAGCCCCATTCTTTCCGAACTATGTTTAATTTTGATCTTAAGGATCCATTTAATGAGCTTCTTAAGTCAAACTTGTGCAATACGGCGATGAATATTTTGAAGTAAGGTTGGTAAATTTTTGGTAAGCACTACAATATTTTTAATAAAGATATGATGATCTTTCTGTGACAGAAATGTAAATATTTTATATTTTTAAGCTATTGCATAGCTTCTATCGCGGGCCTTCAGCGTGGAGACAGAATCGAGAAAATCCGTAACGAAAATAACCTAACACTCCTCACTACAACCGGCACAGCGGTGATACTTTCCTTCTCCTTTTACTTCAGCAATTTGCCTCTAGGTAGCATTGAATGCTATGCAATAGCTTTACCGCGGCAGTCTCCGAGTGCCACACGTCTTTTTTTAGTATTATTAAAGCGAAGGTGGTGTCATGATCTTGTGACAAATATTATTATGCAGGTAGCACGTGGCTAGAAATCGCAAAGAAAGGGAGGTGTGGAAGAAGAAAGGGGAGGCTTTTGCCCAGCTGCGGGATCTTATACAGGCTATATTAGAAAATAAGGCAAATTGTTATTGTAGAACACGGTGGGGGGCATGCTACAATTGCCTGCTCTTTGACGTCTTAACACCGGCCTGTTACCGTGGTTGAAGCGAGATGGTGTTATACACTGCCCATAACTTCGTCTCACTTTTAAAGTAAAAGGACTATGAGTGTGAGAAAATGTGAAAGGACTGAGGAAAACCAATTATTGAAATATGCAAAAATCTAAATGTTCATTATCTTGTAAGGATCCGATATTTATTAAAAAAAAATTAAAAACGAGAATGAAATTACATATTATCCTTCATTTAATTTAAATATTCATAACAATTATTATTATTAACACTGAAACGTAGAATATGTTAAAGAAAACATTACCCGTGGGTAGTCTCTAGGTAATTTCGACTGGTGTCCTAAGAAAACAGCCGCTGATGGTACCATAGCGCTTATTACTTCACTATTATTATATTTGATGGAAAAGGACCGGTATTGTTTTGTTACCATAACGAGATCACCCACGAACAAATTCTTTTATAGTTATAGCTGTATACTTACGGTGGTTTAACTTGTCTGATGCTATTATATCAATTTAGGTCCCCTATTTCATAATTTTTTTGCCCATAACTAGATAATAATATGTTAGATACGATTTTCTTTGGTGCATAGATTTATAACGCCTAGATGGTCATCGGCCTGGATAGTTTTCATATAAACGCGTCGTTATATGAAAAAAAAGAAAGTGAGCCAACTGATAGATGCATGTAAGCGTAACCATTATCATATGTACATACACGCGTTGACAACTTGACAAACACACACATTATGTTTTAATTTAACCAGGCACTTATCAATTTAACCAGGCAGATGAGAAAGCACGCACATTTTTTATGCAATTTTATTTTCTACGTCGCTTTGTAATACATTATTTTAACATACATACATACATAAACGTCACGCCTCTTTCCCTTGGGGGTAGGCAGAGATCACATCTTTCCATTTGCTACGATCCTGGCATACCACTTTAGCTTCATCCACACTCATCAGTCGCTTCATACACGCCCGTCGGTTTAGGGTACTCCTGACCTGACCCTTTTTTAGGACTTTCCCTATCTGGTCCTGGAACGTCTGTCGTGGTCTTCCCCTCCCAACAACTCCATTCAAACTACACTCATATATCTGTTTCGTTAGTCTTCTTTCGTTCATCCTCTCAACATGTCCAAACCATTTAAGCATCCCTTTCTCAATCCTTGTGACTACATCTTCTTTCACGCCACATCTTTCCCTTATCACATCATTTCTTATCCTATCGCTCAATTTCAGTCCTAGCATACTTCTTAGAGCTCTCATTTATTTTAACGAATGAAACATAATGCACATTATCATGTTTTTCACATTCACACACGATAACAGTAATTCAACAAAACGGCAATTAATGGCCATGGCGAAATCTGCGATTCTAGATTTTTTTTAAACGACTCCTGAATGTAATCCTTCTATTGTGCGGGATTCACAGACATTCAATTCACATACACAAAGCTACCAGCCTCAGAACAAGCCTTTGTAGATCGCACAAATTCTTGTCCTACGGTTTCGAACCCGCGACCACGTCCATTACCATTTTGCGCGACGAGTCGCGGAAAAAAAATGTTGAAAAAAAAATGGTGCACGTATAGCCGAATGGTACACATTCGGCTATACGTTCAGTCAATTATATAAGTAAGTAGTTTGACAAATAAAGCCTTATTAATGTTCAAACTTATATTTCAAATTATTTCTTGTCGAATTTCTACCGCTGAGCGTCTGGTTATTTTATTAATACACTGTATTACTTTTCATTTCGAATCGCAGTAGGTACCAAGTCTTCCGTAAACCGTTATTCAATATCAAACAGCTCAGAATATTTGTTCAAATCCAATAAAGTGTCGATGTTTAGTTACCAATGGAGTCTTCTGGATAATCTCGGTAAATCTGTAGGAAGCCGCTAAGCCGGTCAGATGCGGGATCGTAAGACTTCACTGTATACCGCGCTTTGTTTTAACTTATAATACAATGAGTTTATTTTCAAAAGATTTTTTTTTATTTATTGCTAGGGCGGGATTAGTGCTTTTGTGTTCAGCCCAGTGTTTTAAAGATTTATGTAAAATTTCAATATGAACTCGAAAATTTTAAACTCCGTAAAAAATACATTTTTATTTTTTGTCGTTAAATCGAAATCTGGATCGAAATATTATTATGATGTAGATCACTCAGAATTTTTAGAAAATTGTGATTCAATGAGATAATTGAACTACAGTATGTTATATACTTTGTATACTGTACTTTGTTGACTTACATTCAATCCACAAACACAGTACAAGGTGATTAACCGTATACCCAGAAATATCTGATTATTCAAACGACGAAAGGCTGGTAATGTAAGTAACGGGCTCCGAAAACGTTACTATCAGCACTTAACCCAAAAACACTACCAATATGTTGACCTCCATCGTTCATTCACCACCGAGATAGTTCATTCGTTCGTTCTTTGTACGAAAACATAGGCGTGCAATTTGTACGTTACACTCTGATTGATTGACCGGCTCTCTTTTGTTTATTTCAATACCACTAGTCGAACGAAAACAAAACGCTTGTCCTCGAAAAAGCTAACAGAGTTTGTGAATAAAAGTCTTTCGTTGCAATACATTCAATTTTTGTTAAAAAATAAGGTTACTTGCCTGTTTTGTGCAATTCAATAAACCAGCATTGTCAAGTAGGTATTAAGGTGCTTCTTCTCTGCGAGCATTCGCGTGTTATGTAACGTAACATTAAATCAGTGAAGGAAGCGAACCAAACATTGCAATGTACATCTTGTAATGTTACAATGTGTTTCACTAATTTAAATGTGAAG
Source organism: Chrysodeixis includens (assembly GCA_941860345.1). Taxonomy (NCBI): domain Eukaryota; kingdom Metazoa; phylum Arthropoda; class Insecta; order Lepidoptera; family Noctuidae; genus Chrysodeixis; species Chrysodeixis includens. Next base: position 12,231,589 of record OW796099.1, read on the forward strand.
TATAAAAACTAAATTCAAATCTATAATGTTACATTACACGCGAATGTTCGTCAGTCGAGGATGCAGTGTTGAAATTACATTACATTACGCGGTGAAGGAGTACCTTGAAACATTTTTGGTTCGTTACTTTTTTTTGTGTGTATTGTCGAATAACTAAGAAAATAGAAAAATGTTCTGATCTTTTGAATTACGCCCCGATGTTTCACCCACGTACAATTATTGTCACCCAAATTGTATTTGAATGCCATTGGAATGCTAAACATTTTAAATCTAATTAACTTTTTTCTAAATAACCCCAAAACGATAATTTACAACGAAAACAATTTATATTTGTAACATAATTTCATAGATTTCCACAATACATTCTTCTAAATTTTACTAAAAAATAGGCAACCTTTTTACACAAAATAATGTTTTCATGTCCAAATATAAAACTGCGCCGTCATCTGGTGAAACAATACTTCAAATTGCTACGACACACGAACCAATAATTTTTACAACGGTATAATCAAAAGTTTTATTTGTTGTTTTTAATAGTGGGTCCAACAGATGCTATGCCAAATGATTTTCACACTGCACCCGTAGTTTAACTGTTCGGTACAACTTTTTGTTTCATACACGATGCCTAACTTTTGTTTGGTCACAATTTAGCTGATGTTCACTGTCCGATGATTTGGTCCGCGTATTTTTGATGTTTTGTTTCTATAGGTCACAGATTAGTTTGAGTTACCTCTGGTTTCTCAAACACCTCTACCAAAAGAATTTTCGAAATCAGTCCAGAATTGACGGAGTAATCAGTGAACATACAAAAAAAAAAAGATTCCGAGGAATTGAGAACCTTCTATTTTGAAGTCGGTTAAAAATTTGTTAACTGTCAGTCGAATCTTATGTCAAGGTCTATTATTGGTTATAAGTTTTATAGTCCACCAATCACAATCGTGAATCGTATACTTGACAGCAGACTCAATTGATCAGCCTTCCAGAAACCGGGTATCAGTGGTGAGTTGTAATTCTTAGGCGTGTGTAAGACAAATAATACGCCTATCGCCTGATGATATGTTAAAACCAATGATGTAGTAAAGTAAATTGGGTTGAATGGGCATCAATAAACTACAAAAAAAAACAAGCGAATAAAATTCTCCTGAACATAGGTATCGAAAACTAAATTATAAGAAACATTTAATACTTATAAAAATATTACATAACAGGCAACCACAATTAATACTGCAAGCAAAATTATACAGCAGTAGGTACTTTATAACCGCAAAATAACTAAACTCCAACCGCTAAAACCATAAAACCAAAGTGATTCCTTAAAAACATAATTGTTTAATCTGCCATAAATACAACTCTGCGCAAACAAAAAAAAAGCGAAAACACGCAACGCAGCCGCGTACAACCATTTAAACTTGCGTTACACAAATGAGAACAACTTTAAATATTGCTTTACAGCGAACGGTTTTAAATTGAGCTGTGTGAGCTTAGAAGGGGACGAGCGAGCGGGCTTAACGGAAAGACAAACGACCGAAAAAAGACCATTCGGATGACGCAGCGTTGCAAAACAGCAGCCCAGACGCGTTCGCGAAACGTTTCAAAGGGAAACTTTATGTTGAACGGAAAACGCGCCACTTCGGTATAACAGTTGTGTGTTTTTTGGTTTCCGCTCCCATTATCTTGCGTTATTGATATTAAAGTAGACTGCTTTATTAAGTTGTAGTTCGAGTCGTGGTTTGAAGAACGTAGATGGGTGCAGGGTTGAATACATTCCTGGCCCACCCTTTGCTTTAGAAAACTCAACAGACGCTGATCAGGTGACAGTCACCTGGAAGTAGTATGTCTTATAGTAACGTGCTTAATATTTGATACACATGACTGACATGTCATTTCTTTAGCCGCAGTATTCATTTACATCAGGTAAACCTGCCAATTTGTCGCATGTGCCGTAAAAATGCTGACTTCTCGACCCCCCCCCCCTTCCCCCGCGTTTCCATCCCTCTCATTTCCATTACTAGTGACGCGTCAAGTCCACAACGCACGTACGTCGTACAGTCAGATTACTGTATGCCCTAGGGAGTCGACATGTATTATACTTGCACGTAGTAATTTAGGCCATTTAACGGACTTGTCGGCCACACCCTAGTAATTACTGAATTAATTCCGACATGGTATGGTATTTTAAAAACGAGTTTTACTGGAATTATGCTTTTATGGACGGCGAAATTATCGTTATGTTTGTTTCGAGTTAATTACGTATTTTACTTTTTTTCTAGCCACGATTGCCTTTCCGGGGATTACAAAGACCACCACCACTTACCATTTTTACTCAAAAAGTCTCAAATGAAACACACGAAGTAGACAGTGACAGATGGAATCCTTTTCACCAATTTCAGTCTCTATAAAAAATCTATACTTATATTATAAACGTGAAAGTTTGTATGTATGGATGTTTGTTACTCTTTCACGCTCAAACGGCTAAATCAATTTTGATGAAATTTGGTATGAAGTTAACTGGCGCCGTGGAATAACACATAGGCTACTTTTTAACCGACTGCGTCAGAGAGGGGTTATGCTTTTGCCACTAAATCTGATATTTGCGCGAGCGAAGTCGCGGGCAACACCTAGTGTTGTATAAAGTTGTGATATTTTGAACTTATAAAGGGAATTCCTGAACTATCAATAAAAATAGCACTTGTCTCAAACCGCAACGCGAGTAACATAAGCACTGCACGTCTATACATAAATAAACAGACATCGAAATGTCTCGTACGTTAAAAGGTGAAATTTATTATAGAAACTAAATAAAAATACCAAAGTGTTTCCCCGATCTGTACCATTTAATAACGACAATAGAATCCTTTAGGGTGTGCCCAGAGTGAGTTACGGCGCTTCTGATGTATTTATGTTCGAAAAACTAAACTTTAAGAGGGTTGACGTCGACATTTATTTGTTTTGTTTCATTAATTTAGTTAAATTACAGCCTCGTCTAGAAATCTATTAGGTTTGTGAATCTGATTTTCTTTTGTCAATTTTGTTACCAGACAGTACGTGGTGCTTTTAACAAGGTAAATTCGATGAATTTTACAATAAATCATTAGCTTTTTAAATTTTGTTTTTAATTCCACTTACCGATCTTTATATCCTGACCCCTTCTCATATATAATTCTCACGGTAGCCACTATGGGGTTTCCGACAGGATCCTATACTAAAATGAAGGGTACCGATAGGGTTTCCCAAACACCCTGTATTTAATTTATAATGTGATGATGGTAGACACTGATTGAACAGATTTTTAGAGAGCGTATTCTAAGTCCCCATGTAACCCCATATAATAGAACCAGTCCCTTATCTTGCAGTAAACCATGAAATATGTATAATAGGAATAATCTAAATGACCGGGCATTCTGACTGAAGGGTACAGTTTGTGAAGCTATAAGTATGGTTTTTTTAGCGATGTTTTGGCAAGATACCGTACCTACAGGTAAAAGCTTGAGACGTTACGTTAAATAAATTATCAAGTTTCATGTATATTTAAACAACCTAATTTATACAAATTACGAGAAACGTATTCTTCAACAAACAATAATATTGACAGCACATACGCTCGTGTAAACAATTTGATTTGCTTACGAAAATAATTCTTGTGCTGTATATTAATTAGGTTCAAATTTGTTATCTTGTTTAATGGATAACGAATAAGATCAGGCTTCCTATTGATTTTATTTTAATTCTAATTTGGAAAAGTGTTTGGTTCAATAGGTAGTCTTGAAAATAATATTGTCAACATTCTAATGCTGATTAGTACAATTTGGTGCATTGGTGTGCGATTGTGCCTACTTGCTTTTATTTGGGATACTGTGTTACCCACTCAAAAAGCTTGTGACATTTGAGAGAAAAAGCCGACCCCAACAAAGCCCATACATCAAATCAAATAGTTTTTATTCTCCATAGGTCTAAGAAGATAATGAAATGAGACCATCAATCTGCGCTTTCAGAATATCATTTATATTAAACAAACGACACGTTTAAAACATACTTTATTGATTACTCTTCAAAACTAAGGTACTTTTTAACCGAAATATGTAATTAACCTCAAAATAAAATCAATTTAGCAAAAAAATAATTGTAGATTTATCAACAAGCCTTCTGTGATCCTAAGGGTTTTTGACTCTATCATATGACTGCTATTATCTGGCATACATCATGAGTTAATTCTAGCCTACATTAAACTGCTATACGTCACTTCAAATGCGTCGGACCAGCTAATGTGACGTCACCGCAGGAGGCCATGTTGTGACGTCACGCTTGCATACGTCCACAAGCCAGTGTACTTCGTTCTGTGTTTAGGCTTATGAGATAGGTCTGAGTAACATTTAATTAAAACATTTTCAGAGAATCACTTCAGAAAATTATCCGATAGTTAACTTGTAAATTATTTACAGCAAAAAATTGCAATTTGTAAAAATAGCGTAAAGCATAAGAACAACACAATCACTACCAAAACAACATATATCAGCACACAATCATTTCAATACTGCTCTACCAAATTACCTGAAGAATATTTCCAAAAAAAGAAAATACAACTGGCCTCATAACCTTAAAAAATATACGAGTATATAGCACACGCTTCCGCCGCCAACATAACCCTACTTTATCGAGAGGGTTATAAATTGAGGCTTCGAAAGTACGTTTTTAAACGCAGAAACGGGGAAATTTAAAAATGAAACGGCTCTTTAGGTAAGTGTTAAGTAAGGCAATACAGTTTTTAAGCTATATAAATTGTTTTACTTTGTATGGCTTTAGAAATGACTTGGGATGGTTTTTTTTCTTGACCTATATTATGACTTTTTGTACAATTAATTGAATAAAATGTTTTTACCTATTTACCGTATGAACCATTGCTAACCATGTGATGTAAATTACCACTGAAAAAAAATCGTCACCGAAAAAATAGTAAAAAATTACCTTTTGTTATTTTTAAACTTACATTTACGTTTACGCATAAAATAGGGTACTGCAGCCATCAAAGGGCGCATAAAAGAGCTGATCACCTCAAAAGAAAATAATTAAAAGTAGTCACCACATAGTTTTCAGTATTTTCTTTAGGTGTTCTACTATAGAGTTGACACTTTTTTTAATAAAATAACATAATATAATTCGTAAATCTACAAGTTTGGCTTGCAGAATACGTGCCCGAAAGTAGATGCAGATAGTTAATTCTTGTAAACTGCGCTTTTACTGTCCATTTACACCTCGGGAACCCGAATGCTTTCCTCTTACATTCCCACTAATATTTCTAAAGAAACTTTGTTGTCTATGCGAATATGTTGACTTTTAGTTAGTGCGTTTTCTAGGTCTGTGATAGGTTATTTGTGTACAGGAAAAATGAAATAATATACGCTTTTCCTATGTAACTTAAGTAAATAAATAAAATAAATAATCAGTAGAAATTACACCCTTTTTTCATTTAGAACACGAATTTATAGTACCTACTATTTTTATTTCGCAAAGTTATATGTTTAACTTTACTGTAAAATAAAGAACATAAAACTGAAACGAAAAGTAAAAACAATTAAATTAAATTTATAATTTTAATTTAGCATTCTCAATTATTTATAAAATATTTAAAAATATGCTAAAAGTGCCCTATTTTTGTCACATTGTTTTGAATTTTATCAAATTAAGAACCACATTCTATATCCCGCTCACAACTAAAGCATTAACACTAAAACACAACTAGCACTGAACTAAAATAATCGCAACGCTTACATCTATACGATAACGATACAACGGAAACTATTGAGACATTAATCAACCCTCAAGGTAGTCGCAGCCAATAAGGTTGTGTATAACTCAGCGAATCTAATTTGGCTCGGCCGACCCCAGTCGTAGCACGGTACTCACTTCTTAAAACATGTGAAAACGTGACAGCGCTACACGGCATAAAGCGGCGTCTCTCTTCCACAATCGCAATGGAATTACTTTGAGCGTTAGTGGTAGATCCGCAGAAGGGTTAAACGTGTTATACGTAGGTGCTAATATCGGATAGTTCTATCGTTACTATTGCGGTGTTTAGTGATTGGGTGGAGGAGCATTGGAGGGTTATTTATCGGTAGTGTCAGAGATCGTATTTTGTTTTTCGGTCTTTGCAGTTTCAAGTGCTATTTTGCTGTTGTCTGATTTTGGAAAAAAGTTCTGTCTGATATAAAGTAACATTATTTTTTGGATGTTTACTCAGAAATTAAAATCACGTTGTTTAATATAATAGAATGAAATTATTATTTTTTGAGCATAATAAAATAAAAACATACTTCAAGTAGAAATGGAAATTTCATATCAACAGGAAACTGTGAAACAATCTGTTTGAAATTCAATTTTCAAATTTTGCTTCAAAACAATATAATTTAACGTTTAATGTTAAAATTACACGAAATATAGGAAAAGGCAATTTAGAAAAGACAAGCATACGTCAACATACTGTGACAAGCATATACGCAAATAACTTATTCACATTATAATAACAAGTAGGAAATATTTGTCACTCTGCACGCCACTGTACTGATATCGTGCAAAACCCACTGTTGAACTAATTAACTGGCATCAAAAGCTCGCCTCTATATCCATAACATGAGCCCGCACCTTCCAAGCCTACTGCAAAAACAATAAAGTAATTTTCAACTCAATTCTTTGTACCCTAAGATTTAAAATCGCGTGGCGCGAATCAAATTTCTTTGCGACTTTCTCATTGCTTGACTTTATTAAAAGTACACTTGAGTACAAATTAAGGAACTTCGAATTTGTTGTTTAGTAATCGGAGCTTGTGTGTTGGTCTTTTGTGAGAGACGGAGATAGCGTCACTGAAGGTTGATGTTGATAATTAAAATGGTTATTTTCCACAAATCTTGGTAAATTACTTGTTAGAAAGTGTTTGCAAAAAAATATATTTGTAATTGCTTGGTTGGTATAACACATTATGTATGTAGTTTAATATCCGTCCGCTAAATAATAAAACTAGGTCAAAAAACAACGTGAATGCTTAGATATTAAAAGCATTATGTATTTTTTTTTAAATAAAACATTACTTTGTATGTAGGTCAAGTATTTATTGAATCGTAATACTCGGTAAATAGTGGTAAGCTACTGAAAAGTTTTTCCAGCAATGCAATAATTATAAATATCCTATTTCTAACATTACTGACACTGAACCAAAAAATCAAAAATTACCACCTAACTTCTTCTTGCAGCAACAAAAATAATAAAACAACATTAAACACCAAACCTTCGCTTAATCATCGATAAACTGGCAACACTAATGCAACATGACAGCTGATGTCACCTCACTAACCCCATAAGTTAATATTAACAGTAATATATTGCAACATTATACTGCCGTGAACTTTGCCCGGGAAAGTTTCGCCGATATCCCAAAAGTATACACAATCTGATATTCGATATTGGGTGTAACATGTACGGGTCTCATGGAAAACCCATAAGTACTTATTTGTTATTAAATTAATTGGCTGCTGACCAGTCATTCTAAAAGTTCATGTTAAGTTTAAACGTTGATTTGAAATTGCTTTAAACTCCGTGTAAATTTTTTTTATTACATTAGCAAAGAAAAAAATATTCTTTCCAATCCATATTTGTACAAAAGGGTATATCTCCCGTTCTGTTCAAGTTTTTTAATATCTATTCTGTTCGTTTTTTTTTACTCGGAAACGACTACAAAATAGACATATTTTTCTTTTGCATGTGTCATCAACAATGTAGCCTACTACAGCTTACTTTATTTTTAGCATATGGGTACAATGATTTTACTCAAAACCTTTTATCTGAAAATCTATTAAAGGTTATTTTGATAATGTCCTTCTAACATAATTTCAACTTTATTTCTCATATTCACACACTAAAACATTTTCTAATATAAATTTGACAGGCACATGTAAATTGTTCTCTAGCAAACACGGTTACACTTTCAAAGCCCAAAATTCTATTTGAGAATAAAATTATTCAAATATTTGAATTTCAAAATTTGCTTACGAATCATATTGGTCGGTTATCCACAGTAACGCTTATACCGTACCTGTGTTGACTTTCATAGGATTAATAACTCGTGAGATCATACGACGTGGAATCGTAAAATAAGCCAATGTAACAAGAGATTGAATTTTTATTCATTGTTTAATTTCTCATCCGAGACTGAAATTGACGTTTAAATTATGCGTACGGTTTGCAAAAGTCACCGTGACGGTTCATTTTTTAATTAAGAGAATGTTTTGAATGCCGATGCGATACGTAGTCAGATTATTGAATTGCTGGATGGTACCGAAATCGAATTTCCAATTATGTTTATTTTGGAAAATATCGAATATTTGAGAGATCAGTGCGCGACGTTATTTTTATTGGATTAAGGTGAGTGCACAATAGAATAATAAGTATGGACACGTGTTTCATTCGAAATTTCGAGCTTATTTTTAACGAAATTTTGATGATAAATTTTAACTTCAGTGACCCGTCATATTTTAAAATTTACTTTTGCCAATACTATCTCCAAGAGAGCTGAGTTTATACCAAATAAAATATTGGTTGACTCACTAGTTCAGCTTGTTTTCACTAGTGACTCACATCGTCATTTACCCAAATTTCCAAACCAAATAAAATATTTTTACACGTACAAGAGATGGAACAATATACAATATTCAGCAGAGAACTGGAACAACAGAAGAGCTATATCACAAACACAGTACGTCATCACAGTACTCATAGTACGAATGCCTTTAAAATCTCTGTAGTAGGCTGAACTACAGCAATGTAAGGAGATGCCGTCAAAACAATAAGCACTAAGTACTACGCCCCGTTCGCTGGTTCATTCATTCCGTATTCAGATAGTTTAATTGCGATGCTGTCTTGCATTTAGAATGCAAGGAACGTCTCACTTTGGTAAAACGCGGCCTGCGATTGGCGGAATCTTGAAGACTTGATTAAGCTCGCAAAACTTTTGTTTATCATTTGAAAATTGAATTGCGAATCGTTTGTGTATTGTTTTTGTGATGATTGAATTAGTTGTTATTCTAGATCAGTATCTATCTTTGTACTGATTCTAAAAATTTTGAAATTCGAATCTTATTAAAAAGTAGTCCTTGTATAATTATTCAAACCGGCTTCAACGAACGGGTTCGAATCAAAATCATGTACAGCTATTTTATTCGTCGATAGGGTCCAACATAAGTATTAAATTATAATCTTTCTTACAAAAATGGTGTATAAAAAGTATAAAAGTAAAACTATTAAAGGTACACCTATAAATTCAATAGTTCAAGATAAAGCACGCAAGGCAAACTTAGTGCACTTATTGCGGAGAAGGTAGAAAGTTAGCTCTACGCGGGTGAAGTCGCGTGTAATAACTAGTCTTTGTGTAAGTGGCAGACTATTTTATTACCAAGATTTCCACAACATTTGAGCTCTTTTCATAATTAGATCCTTCAAATGACCTACATTCTTCGAAAGTTACTTATTAGGTTTAATAATAGTTCACAACGAAATATAGGCTATTCAAAGCACCTAAGTAATTACTCTTTTCTAGTTTATCGTATTTAGAAATACCGTTTTTCTTTTTATTGGAACTATTGTATTTTTCATTACACGTTTACCTTGAAAAACATTTAACAAGGCGATATTTTACGGAGCGACCGTATTAATTACACGTACTCCACCTACTCCACCTTCGCTGTATTTTGGAACCTTGACTCACAACAACGTTAATTTACCTCGGCATTTCGGCATTTCACCAAATTCTTAACAAGTGAAACCAAAAAAGAATTTTGTTGTGCAAAAATTAAATTAGTTGGGACCATAAATGTAAATTAATTAGCAGTATTTACGTACGAGGGTCGTTTTGAGAAAATTGCAAACGTTTCCTGCCGCCGTTTACTGCCGTACAACGTTAGTATGCAGGAATATATTTTTACTCTGTTGTGATTATTAAAAAAATGCCCAAGACTACATAAGTTATACAGAATATGCGTAATACTTTTATGACAACGCAGTTTCTAAATCTATACATTTAATTTTAACATAATAGAAGTAGAATAATAGAAGTATTTGAGTAGGTACTTGGTACGTGGTTTTGTACTTAGTACAAAACCACGTACCAAGTACCTACTTAAATACAATATTTTCTCTATCGTCAAATATAATCGTTACCTTTAGATACCTAAAAACTTGTTAAGCAAATAATGAAATAGAACAACAGTGCCGTATTATAAATCGGCAGACCAGCACTCATATTGTTCGACATGCAAAAATATTATTAAAAACTCAATACCAGTTCTCTCCACACGACTCTACATACACTATAGATTCTTCGACATTAAAAAAAACCAATGATTGTCTCACGCCAGCTGGACATTCGTCGGGTATCGTCGGGATATTGAATCGGGTTAACATAAGCTGGGTGTCATTACTGCGGTAGTGCCTGTCGAAATGATGGACACATGGAACACGCTGTATGAAAAGTCGAAATGAATTTTACTTGCAATTTTTTGAAGATGAGCATGAGAGAGTTAAGTTTTAAGAGGTTATTTTAATATGATACTGTTGTGATGAACTGTAGTACGAGTATGTTGAGTAGTGTGGAATGAAAAATGAAGTATGATGCACTCACATAAATAAAAACTGAAAACATACTTAGGCACTACTTGAAACTCTGAGGGTCTACCACCACTTGAAGCTCCTAATATTGGTGCTGTTGGAAGCAAGACTGCACTAGGACAACACCACAAATGAATCACCAAAATTGCTGTTACAAGGAACCCTTTTTTTCGTGGGAAATCATCAAATGACGCCGCTCGCTGTGGGCGCAGCGGGAGTGTCAGACTTTTACTGACTAAAACCCACTACGTTCCTCCTGGAGCCCTTTGGGTGCCGGGGTCGCGGTAACTCTCATGAACATCCCGCAGTCCCGGCAGGATCACGATATCCCTTACACCTGATAACGAAGTTGTCAGTCAAGAAAGAATTTTTCAATTTGATCAGTTAGTTAAAATATTATTTATCCATTGTTTTGTTGGCATCAAATAAGCTGCTATTAATGCTCGGTTACGCGGAAAATTTAAAGGATTGTTATTTTATTAAAGTGATTAATTTGATAATTGCTTTATGTGTCAATTTTAATTAAGCATCATGGCATTCTGTTCTGATAACTCATTAATTATTGCAAATGGTTTTACTTTTGAAACTAATTATCCTATTATAAGTGAGTTATTTGGCAAAATATTATTATAAATTTTAAACTAAATATTTAACATTTTGGATTCAGCTTAACTCTGTTTTATTTGACACAATATTGAATGTTATGAGCTAAACTGACTGACGAAAATTTAATAGAATACGACTTTAATTAAAATTACCGTCGATTTTGAAACGATTTTCGCCGCCAGCTTTCTTATACAATGCATTATTTCTTTCTTATTTAAAAAAAAACCATTAAGGCTCCACTGCTGGACGAACCTCCCACCTCTTCCTTTTCGTTTAAATCTTCTCAAGTCAAATAAATAATAGAAAAAAATGTCAAGACTTAAATTGAATCCCGACTAAACCAGCTAAACTTAGACTTAAGCATGCATCCTACTTCCTACGTAACTAAAATAAGCCACGAAATTCCCACACAAAACGGCCGCTCTAACTTAATTATTACTTAAACGAACCTCCAAAATCTACCTAAAACAGGTTCGTGAATGCATTCAAAATGACATCGCCCTCGCCCAGATGCGCAATATCAGAATTAATACGACAATGAAGGAAGAGGGTGCATCTAACCGAGGTATTATGGCTGCAAAACTAATCAAGGCTAGTAAATTGAATTTAATATTGCAAACGGTCGCGGGCCGTGTCGCCGCCGCCGGCCCGCGCCGCGCGCCTCGACGCAACGACGTGCCGAGTAGATTTTGATTTATAGTACCTCTAAAATAATGATCGTGTTCTAATCTGGTTTGTAGCTTGCAATTCATTGGTCTTGTTAGTTTGTTTGGTTTATAGTTTCGAAGTAAATTAAAGACGGTTTGTATTTTCATTTTGCTTTTATCAGTGATTTGCTTTTAAGTGAATACGATTTTAGGAAATACTCAAGGCAGTTTTATTTCTCTCGACTCTATAATAAATCCAGAAAAGAAACGTCTATAAGTCTATAATTACAACACTATTACTGTACCGAAGACGCCTTTTGTTGTAGTCACGTGATCGACTGTAGGTATTTCTACCTTCGTTTTCTATTCTCAAATATTTATTTTCCATATTACACACATGCATACAATATACTTTTATAAAAACAACAAAAGAAGCTTTCTTACTTACATTTTTTTACATCAAACTGTTTTCTTACAATTGCCTTGAAATAGACTTAATCACTTTTGATTGTTTTTTACTATTTCTCCTCTCATCTTATAATTGTACGTAAGACCGTAAGTGGTATTTGAACGTTAATTATGAAATTAATTAGTAGGTAATTGTGAAGTGGAGCATAAGTTCGGCAGATCGAATCGAAGCGGTGACACGTAAAGATAGCGACCTTGTTCCGTAGGCTGAGCCAATCAGCCGCGATAATTTCAGACGATCACAGCTAGTAATTATCACACCCCAAAATATGTACATATGTTATGGAAATTGTGGCTTACTACCGGGACTTGACAAGGAGACAATTTGCACACACAGTATTATCAGACTACATTTTAAATCAGACTTTTTAGTGATTAGCAATAATGGTATTGCTCATAAAAGGTAATGAGACAGTTTCTATTTTTCAGTGTCATTGTGTTTGAAATCGGTTTTTATTTCTTGTTAAAACTAATCATTAGGTACATATTATACTTTAATATTTTTTCAAGATCTGTGCTCACACTCAAACAGAATAGAAAACTAGCAAAAAAATCTATGTTTTTAAGAAAACTAAAACATAAAAGGAAAATAGGAATAGGTTTAGGAAACATCCTTAATTTTTATTGATTATCAAAGAACTGTGAACTTAAATATACCTACTAAAAACGAATCAGCTTACCCCACCATCCATACCAAGGGAGTACAAGCATGATCGTGTAAAATGGAAACACAACAAAGCGAAAAATTCAGAAAACGTTAATAATACATATTCGAACATAAAAAGTAATTAAATTTCCATTTGGAAAACTCCTACAACGTGAGAGTAATTATGTAGATGAGTTTAAATTTAACCTTTTACGAATACACCCCGCTCACAAAAAGGTTGATTCTTTTAATCGATTCTTTCTTTCTGAAAAAAAAAGTAATTGTAAATGAAAATCTGATCACGTATTGGACCTGTTAACTTTTGGTTCAGTAGGATAAACATCTCTGCATATTTGTGAATGCCATAGAACTGATGTATTTGTGAGGACTGACAAAATATTTTTTTTTCTGGGATTAGTTTGGTCTAGGAGCCTACTCTACTACCAAATCGAAATGTAAGAAAGTTGCATTTGTGAAATGGATACTTCCCGGGCCATTTGAGTGCCACAACAACAACAGAACAGTTAAAAACTGCAAGAAGACCAGTCTTATTTTATGACATGTCTATAAACTAACTTCCCACTTTGGAAAAAAACCTCTCCACATGAATATGGCTGTTCTTCGTATCATCATCATCATTCCCCTTCCCTTTTCCCGAATTATTATTTTTGGGGTCGGCGTAGCATGTCATCATCTTCCACACGTTCCTATCTGACGTCATCCTGCAAGTCATACTCTTTGCAGCCAAGGCTGTTCTTCAGATACATATTATGTAAATTCAATGTTAATACAACACACCGCTATACAGCGAAGAAATTCTTTCGCTAATAAAATTAAAAACGAAATCTACAAATCGGTTTAAACGAAAAATGTTAAACAGTAATCGTCTTTAGCCTCATTAAATCTGAAGGAAGGCATGAATAGTAATTCTGATGAATATTAATGATGTAAGTCTTTCTTATTAGCCATTCTAAGGCACACGTTTTGTTGCTTCCTTTAACAAGTAATGTTAGACTGTAATGGTATAGAGAGCTATTTCTAGGAAATACCTAGACTTTATAACAAGTCTTGGTAAGATGAAGCAAATTTCTTGGAAAATGCTTTATGTTTTATGTTCTTTTCGAAAATTATAAAGTGAAATATATGTATTACTAGCTGTTTCCCGCGACTGTAAACGTTGTTTTCCTGCAAACAAAAAAAAAAACTGGGGATGAAAGATAGAATTCTCAGACTCGATAAAAATGCATTGATAGCCCGACTAGTTTCGGACATAATCGGAGTCTTTAATCATATGCTGACGCTGACCCTGAGCGTCAGATAATAAATAATGAGGCGTAATATAGGTTGATAAGATGTATTGTGACTTGACCTGAATGTTATTGTCCATTAAAATATTAATTATAAACTGTAATTTAAAATATTTCACTCTTAATAAACAGTTCTTTTTGTGAACCATTTAATAACTTTAAGTAATGTTGAGCGCGTAAACGCGATTTAATTATTTTAAGTCGAACTCGACTCGCGACCCCGCCGCCGCGTCAGTTCATGATTAAGGACTCGGTTGGGTCCGAAACTAGTCGGGATATCCCGATAAATACGATATGAGTAAACCGTTATATATCTCTTAAAATATGAATCATTCTCACGAAAGTTATTATAAAGATTTAATTATTGTTTGTCGTAAGCATTTAAATGTTTTTCTATTCATTGTTATTGTAAACAGCTTTTAATAATTCTATTTAGGTCATTAGAAGAAATCCGTAATAATATTTTCAAATCTTAAGATATTGTTGATATTCTAAGAAAATACTCTTGTTTCTTGCAAGGATCATAATTTTTCAGAATTCCTTAGAAAAACTGTTCTTCGAAAATATGTGTAGTATAATTCTATTATGCGAAAAATTACTCGTCAAAAGAAAAAATGTAAAACAAAATTATGTAGAAAATGTTATAAAATACTGAATTTTTGTACCTCAGCACTGTTTATGCTTTAAGCAAAGTTTAATGGTACCTAATAATAATAACGTCCGGACCGATTTCGGCCACGGCGGCCAGTGTTATAGTGCACAAACGTGTGCGCAAACACAGGTGCACTCTCTATTCCTTTTACTCTCATAGCCCGATAGGACGGTAATCCGACACAACCGGAAAGAGATCAGGCGCAGGACCCACATTTTTACGTGCCTACCGAAACACGGAAGCAGTGATATTTATTTCTTAAACGCACACAACATTCAAAAAGTCGGTGCCTGTCGTGGGGATCGAACTCAAGACCTCTGACTTAGCAGTCCTACGGACTTGCCACTAAGCTATCACAGCTTCAATGGTACCTAATAGAGGCTGCTTGAATCAGACGATAGGATTTTAAATTCTTCCAGTTCAAATAATTTTGTATGACTAATCTATCTAAACTGACTTTATGACTAATGATGCAGTAAGTACTTGTGTATTTAGGAACAATGTTTTTCTTTGTTCTTATAGTTACAATTCTTTGGAGAAATAAATGCCAGTTAATCTTTAGCCAGATTTTGTTGAAGAAACCAAAAAGTCTCGACTTTTTTTTTCACGTTAAATCATGATTGTATTAATAATACGTTCTACTTCAGTCAGTCTCTTGTACTTGTTAAATACTTCTAGCGTATATAAGATATGCTTCAAAATACCTGTCTCATTTTGACCCTGACAATCTCCAATGAACAAGTCATACGACGATCAAATCTCAATTGTACATTCAGGTTCATCAACCTTTATCTTTGATTGTACACTTGACAGCTACTTCAGAACAAACATGATGCTCTCAGCGATTTTAATTGGCTCACAGCTCTATTGGAAAATGTAGAGTCTTGCTTGTACGACTATGTGAGTTGTGAAATGAAGGGTTATGTTCAATTAGCCTGTGTCATGTCTAAGTGTGATACTAATTAGGATGGATGAACAGTGATGGTGCTTGACTGGGAATCTGATTTGTTTTTATAACTGAGTAGTGAGTGGGTTGTAGTCAGCGTGAAATTGATATTTTAGCGTTTTTTTTTTATCTGCGATTTCGTGATAAAACTTCGATATTTTTTTACAGTTATACTTAATATTACAGTTATTTAAAAAGCATTTACAAAAATCTACAGTACTTGCATCATTAAATAACTGTTAAAATCAAACCTTAAAAATCAGAACACTACAAAACCATGCCTCACACGCAACGAAACAAACACCAATCGGGTCATCGCTAACAAAAAACAAAATTTCCTGAACTAACCCAAGCCATATAAAAACACAATACCACATTAACCACAACAAAAAGAAAACAATTACCGTCCAATGTTTCTGCACCCTTAAAAATCCGAGCAAGCGTAAACTTATAACAAATGGAACTTACTTAATACGCGATACCATCTAACAATGGGATCCAAACACGAAGCTTAGTTCGGTTCCCTCAGCTTATTTTAATACAAGACCGTTTATACAGGGGGTCTGGGAAAACGTCGACCTCGACGAAAATTCAATTTTAGGTCATAATAACATGTGGTGGTTGGCTGCGAAACGTTATTATTAAAGTGCCGCCAATAGCTGTGATGTTATATCGCAGTGTGAATATGAAACGCTTTTATTAACTACGTGTACCTAGGTTTCTTTCTAGACTATTTAAACTCGTATTTCGATTTAATGTGATGTGAATTTAAGTGCATTTTTTACATATAACACTGATTAAATCTCTCATTCTTTTTTTCTTAACGAAACCTACTAGTTACTTACAGTCAAAACATCGTCGTTTTGACTTTCGATTTAAATAATTCTGCTTTCAATTATGACTGTCAGTTCAATACAAGTAACACTCAAGATCGCAAAAAAAGTCGGGTAAATCGTTGCCTACCTCTTTGACAAAACCTGAGCCACTGTGCAACGTCTACTGCATTTGATCGGCGCGCGGAAATTTTTTAGCGTTGCAATTAATCACACACCCATGGGTTTAACTGAAATTAAACTTGAAATCAGCTCTACTAAACGAATTATCTAAAAAAATATTCTTTTGGGCCCATTGGATTTGTCATGAAACTAAAATTAATTCACACTAAGCCTGGACTAACCAGCATTTTGTGCACGAAGTCTTACCAACCCACCATAAGCTAAAACCGTAACATAAATACACATTCAAAACATATAATATTCCTTCAGAAGGTTCTCCTAATCTGAACCGTTGAGTGTAGTTAATCTTACCTTAAGCTTTTCCTTTCTAAATTAATCTGTGTTTAGCTACGTTCTCGTTTCACTGACTTTGTGTTCACTGAAGAGTTTGTTTAAGACCACTGTTGCGTGTAATGCATTCAATGCATAAAGTATGAAATAATTTACATGAATGAGTCATGCTTGAGTTGCCTGTCTGTAACTGTCCTACGGTACTAAGGAATCGTCTTTTGTTGCGACGGGTTGGGCATTTACTAATCTTTAGGAGAAGGGATTTTTCTCCATTATCTTCCAATTGATTAAATAACGTTGTTTGA
This sequence comes from Chrysodeixis includens, assembly GCA_941860345.1. Taxonomy (NCBI): domain Eukaryota; kingdom Metazoa; phylum Arthropoda; class Insecta; order Lepidoptera; family Noctuidae; genus Chrysodeixis; species Chrysodeixis includens. The sequence goes on from OW796099.1 coordinate 12,249,099, forward strand.
AACAAGTCGTGGTGGCCTTCCGGTTGTATGTATGAATTTGTGTACATGAGGTGTAAGTTTTTCCGCTTTTCGCTATCCGTTAAAAGAAACTAAAATAAAAACAAATGAAGAACATTCAGCCTAGAAATTTCGAACCAACAAGTTACATACAACTCACATGCCAAGATCAAATTGCGGATATAACAACTTCAATCATCCAAAACTCTACACTCGAGGCAGCCCTATTCGTGTCAGACAATACACGCACACTACTACAAATTCAATAACTAAACGACCAATACGGAGTTCGCGGGCTTTAATCAAACGCTAAGGTTGTGAAAATGAACAATTCGCCCGTAATATCGACGACAGAAGTTGTCAGTGCTGTCAGCAATCAAACTCGGTTGGCTGATTAACATAGTTTTCACATCAAACTTGCCCCGATTAACTTCTGTAGGTATTCGACGGTGGAACTTTGTTCTGAACTCTGTCGAGTCCTAGCGTTGTTCTTGGACGCATTGATGTGAACTTGCCTGGTTCTAATTAAACTGAGTTTTTGTTTTTTTTTTGGTTTCTTCATGTAATGGATGTTTTGAGGCTTGCGTATATTGCGAAGTTTTTTTTTCAGAGAATCAGACTAAGAGATATTAACTATTTCAAGGGGGTAATTTCGCGGGTGTTTTTCAATGTGGTACCAAGCTAAGCGATTGAATTCGTACATAAGAAAAAGCGTTTTAACATATTTGTAAATCATATATTTCTTTCTTAAAAACACAAAGACAGGTGAAAAATGAGTTTCAGCCCGGTACAATATACACCCTTTTTCAACAAACAAAACATATAAATAGCCTTTATAGGCTGCAATTACACACTGTCAGATTTAAATTGCGACGCTAATCAATAGATTGTTGCCACCCAATATATCACGTATAATTTCAAGACAAATACACTTGTAGCAATTAATTAACAAAGAAACTAGACTAAAACTACATATACAATGATATTCCCAAACTTTAATTAACAACTCTTAGGTACAGAAAAAAAAACCATTCGAAAGAAAGAAAATCGATAGTAATTCAGAATAAGTTCCATTCAAGTAAATCACGATCAATAAGGCAGAAAGCTGACAAAATTGGGAACGCATAAAATATTACCGAGAGTCATGCCGTACAAAGAACTTCGGGTGACTTCCAAAGAGACAATTTCGGTTTTATATATAAAAGTTTTTCGCTTTGAAATATTGTAATTTAGAAAAATTTCCATAATTCCAAGTTCAGGGGTAGGTAAGACCGCTTCTTTATAAATTCATGACGGGTCATTTAACTTTAATAACAATATTACTAGTTTGTTACTCTCTACAACATAGATGTGGACCCTTTTTCGACAAAGAAGAATTACAAAGACCCTTTCTAGTTATTAATTTTTTAGTCCATTTATTTTTATTTTGTGCTTTTTTTCATGCCAATTTACTATTTGTAACTTTTTATTTGTTTAAAGTCTGGATCATAAAAAGAGATTTTTTTTTAAGGTAATAAAGAAAACTATACAATTACCAATGATAGTCATAGACCAGTTTCCAGCTCAATCGTCAGATTAATTATAATTATCTAATTGGCATAACCAGCGTGTCAGCAATAACTGTCAAAAACAATTTTTACTAGGCTAATAAAATTATTAGCTGGAATATTGCTTTGATTGACATATTATTATATAAATTGGGCATGCAAGTTCAAAACTAACTCTATAATGTTCAAATTCGCACTATTACATCGATATCCGATACATACCGATATGTCGAATCGTGCTACACAAGTAAAGTCTTACATTAATATCTGTGTTACAGAATGTCTTTGTGTGTAATATAATTAATTTGATTTCCTGAGGCATGTCTATTGATTTGTGATTAATGCACAGCGGGCACTACACTAATCCGATTGCATTAGCATAGCAACGCGATGATTGTTGTCGGCGGTGTAGTCTGAGATCTGTTTGATTGAGCTTGCTCGTACTAGCTGACATTTCGACAAATCGTCTTGTGAAGTCTTACTTACTAAGGAATACCTACTGGTGAAAGATTTTGATTCGGTGTATGTATTTACCTTATTTTACCGATAGTTTTTAAATCAAAAGGTTTATATTCCAAGTAGGCCTCAGGCTCTGTCAAAACATAACAGACTCCAGTTGCGCGGTTACAAAATGTCGCTCTTATGAAGAAGAACCGGATAAAAAATACAAAAAGGATTAAGGTTATTGGATGTAAGATATTTTTTTTTAAAACTCATTAAAAGAAATAACTAAACCTGTGCATCTCGTTACAGCTATTGAAAACCAAGATTTACAACTCTATCGTGTTGTGGAAACGCGACTCTACATCTTTTAGTGCGCTATCTCTCTTTAAGCAGCACCAGTAGGCTTGATCAATAATTATAACGCCATAAAATTATAGAGAAAACCCAAAATTATTTGCTCATTTCTTGATTTTCTCACAATAAACATTTCGCCATTGTTTTATTCACAAACTAGATGAGGATTCACATATTATTATCTCCGACCATCATTATTTCACGCTCTCAACATTTTCAAGCAGTATTTTCATTTGACGTATGTAATCTTCTGGAAATTAAATTCGGAACACGTCTGGCCGTTGGAAATTGGAGATAAAAGTGAAAACTTTGGTTCCTGAAAAAGGATTAGCTTGTTGTATCCGTGATCCTCTTTCGATGCATTCGTTAGTCGGGATTAAAGTTTGGGAATTTGACAAACAAATGTTTACTCTTTAGGACTTGGTTTAGATTTATATCGCGGATGATGACAATTTTTAAAAAAAGTTTTATAGAGTGTTTTAAATAATAATATTCAGCAGATGTTACTTTCTGAGGCACTTGTGTCTTTCAATGGTAATATTATAAGCTTATATGTTTCACATTAGCCTTTTGAGCACTCCACTTTTCAAAGTAAATTGTTGATGGTCAGTTTTGCAAAGTATAGTTATCTCAACTAAGTTAAGTTTTTATAGCGCTCGAGAGATGTTTATATACAGCCACTTAATGAAAGTAAGTGTTGTACTTAAACTTCTCCAAAGTGTTTTGCACTAAGGCATCAGTCACAAACATCTAAATTGTAAACATAACTTATCTCCAACTATCAACATTAAAGCAACATTTAAAATTATTATTATCCTAATCAAAACAATAATAATTAGCGTGACTAAAAATAGACCTTGTAAAACAAGGTCTACTTTCAATCTGTTAAACTGCATAAAAATTTAATATAAGTTAAGTATATTTCCATAACATTAGAAATAAAAAAATGGCAAGCAATAATGTACTTAGTGGATACCCAATTATTTAGCCTAAGAGGTAATAGATTCGATACAGACCCAACAGTCATAAGTAAGTTACACGTACCAGTTAAAACAATAAATCAAAATCATGCAAATTTATTACAGCATGCAACTGACTAAGACTGAGAACAGCTTCTTGTTCCTATTCTAAAACAATATTATCCTTATTCTGAACAGGGAGACAAGAGACAGGAAGCTAGTGACACAAAGAGCGTTGTACCAGGAGCGCAGAACGTGCTAGGAAACGTTAACCGAGACAAACAAGCTCATTACCCGCGCGGTCGACCGACAGGGGTGCGGCGCGCGACTCATCAGATTGCCTGTGTTGGCACTATCTGTAAAGATTTATGTTTCCCTGGTACACACTCGGAATTATTCATACCTGTGTTTCGCGTGTTTGAATATAGTTTGTTTGCCACCTTCTCCGTTTCGTTACATGATAGATTGTCTGTTATAAAACAAAATTTAAATATTTTTTACTATCAAAAAAAATATTTTTACGCGTATTTTAATGTACATATTTTTTTAGCTCTTGAGACCTTCATTTAACATTCAGTCAATATTAATGTAATTATGCTAAGGTTTTTCAAATAAGGACAAAAGTTAAAGATAACAAAAAAGATGGGTAGACATAAAACACATAGCGGAATCATTCGCCTTTTGTCTGTCGCACTCTGTCAATGTACAAAGGAAACAATATTCGTAAAATTTACGCGGAAAGTCGCGGTATTGTTCAACTCCCCAATACAGATCGGATGCGATTGTCAAAATACAACAGAATATCAACTCCCATTTGTGCTCTTGTACAATTGACTTTCATTGTTTTATTAAAAGGTGATACTTCGAATTACGTTACGTTATGTAACAGTAGTTTGTAATAAAGCTGTGTATGAAAGAATGCGCTGAATTTTTATGCAATTTGAATTTTCTGGAGAACGATACCGATACGTGATATAGCAATTACTACGAATTGAAATACATTCGTTTCATTATAAAATTAAAAATATGATTCAATGGCTTCAATGTAATATTAATATTAATTGAATACAAAGTTTCCTATGCGATTAACTTTTATATTTGTATTATATTTTAGTACAAAAAATAGCACGATGTTTGACAAAATCGTGTAACCCATACCAAAACACATCATGCAATGTCTATTCCGATAATTGTGTTGTCATGTTAAAGATTCTAATCGTTGTCAATTGTATAACTTTAACCGTCGGGTTAATGCATTAGTTACGCTATAGGGACTGATTAAATTATAGTACCAGCCTGTAACTGTCTGCCTGAGTATAACAATGTAATTTGCATCTAATAAAGAATAAAATTTATCGTGCTTTTACGAAAATACACGTTTAGTGGTGAATTTATACTAACGTAACATAGAGGCAATCGCATATCACAGATATAGTAACATTAATTATTCATAATACAGTAATGTGTGACAGAAACTATATTAAACAAATAATATCTACATTAAAAACTAAACTTACATAACTATAAAATACCAAATTTACCAAGCGTCAAATAATATGTCGTCATCTCCGTCAATGACGGAAAACATGCATAGGAGGCTATAATAATATTATTATATAGTATTATCGACTTCGCAATATGGTTAATATCTTCTAATCCTCATCTAGCTCTTCCAGAACAGTAAAACGTCACCATTTTTGAACCATAGCCCCATAGTGACATTTTTACAAGCTTACGCTGTGTCAAATGTCACTGCACTGCTTGACTCGTTTGAAACTGACTTGTCTCTAGAATACCTTCGGACCATTCGATCAGCATCAGCGCTCGTAAAAACGTCACTCTACGGAGGCAGCAAAACCAGCCAGACAACTTGAAAACGTTCATATGCATTCCCCTTTTCGTGAATGATAAAGGCCAATATTAGAGATCGATTTAATATAGCTCCCACTATCCTACTGTTCACGATAATTAGGTCAGCATCATAACACCTCTGCCTATCTCTCGAGGGACAGCTGGGATGAAACCTAACGTTTCATACTCCTGATATTTACCGAAAATCATTTACGGTCCAGTTCGGTGTTATTAATGGCATTAGGTTCGAGAAAACCGCCTGGGAGTTATATAGTGTGGGCAATAGTGGGCTTATTGTCACACGTCTGTTGGACTGTTGGGAGTACAAACTAGTAGACAACGACGGTGAATAATAAAATGTATTATCATTTTTTTTACTTAATTCTATACTAAACTAAATTTATTGGGGTATTAAGTGATTGTGGTGATTTGGGATTTTTATATTTTAGTATCCACGTCTTCACACGATGTTCTCCTTCATCAACAGTCGCAGGTATCTTTGGACTTTACTAAAGTACCATTACTAGCGACCCACCCCAGCTTCGCACGGGTAAAATACTGATGAAATAAACATATAAAAAAATCTTTTTGAAACCTCATCGTCGTGTTCGAAACAAACCTCGTCAATACACATTGCATAGTTTCTAAAATAGATAGATATTTATTCAGAAAAAACGGACAGACTCAGAATGTCACTTAGATTTATACTATGCTATGATAAAATCATATATGTTACTTTTTGGTGAAGTGCAAAAAAAATTTTTTTTTGGTATAAAGCTAAAATTAGTGCAGTCCTGTGATCAAATCTGTACTACACATAACAATAATCCTTTACACGTAACATACAACACAACCAAACATTTCTAAAATCACAAGAAAAGTTGTCCTACTGTTCCACCCTCACCAGACAACGTCTCAAAAAACGAAACAAGGATGTTGTTTGATAGCAATCATGCTATTTTGTATACACAAAGAACTCATTTTGTCCTTTACAAAATAACTTCAGCGACCTACGGAGTTGATCTCTGATTTCTTCAGCCTATTCTCTGAGGCATGGTAATAAAGATCTGTATTACATATAAGGTTATTATATATTATGAGAGTTAATGTTTGCATGAAATTATGGCGTTTGTGGAGGGTGCGTGCGGTTAAATTGTTATGTTGCGTTGTTAGTGTCGCGTCTTGTGATGGTGTTATTTAATCGTCATGGGTGTGCGTAGATAGGTGAGTGCTTGTGTATTCTTCGGTGATGTACTGTTATTTGTAGTACCTCTTGATTAACTTGTGAAATGTTGGGTATAAGTTGAGTATATTATTATTTCTTTACGTATATGGTGCTTAGAGTATGTTAAAGGTACATTGTTAGCAGTCTCAAAATAACATTGAAACTAACACTGAACATTAAAATTGAAATCTGTTAGTTATTGTACGCAGTCGCAAAGATTTGTACAGTTTTATCGTATCCAGACAAAGGAATTCAAGCATTATTGTATTATGACCTACAGAACCCAAACAGCGAGAGCTTTTATGAAGAGTAAATCGCAAGCGCGCCATCGCCACGGCAACAATTAGTCGAAATATTCCAAGCAGAACATTCCGCACGTTTTGTCCCAGCAGAAATATTTGAATAGTTTCTCAAATAGGTAAATTTCACGTAGTTTATTGTATTTGAACTGTCGCTTCGGACGGTCTTGAACAATTGTCATTCTGGCGTACGTCCCCGCTACACGTTTGTGCAATTGCGAATTCCGTCGGCGGCGAGGTAATATCAATACGTCGTGGGGTTGACTACACGAAACTTGGCAGGGAAAATATTCACTATCCCGTCACTTTTAGCTAGCGCCGAACCCTACACGTACCGTATTACTTACATTTAAACGACGGACAAACTGACACGGATGGATGTTTGGTTTTAATACGATTTGCTTTTGTTTTTGCTGTTTGATAAACGAGATATTGGTTTTTGAAAAGAGTGTTAATTATATCTAGTCACTCTCAATAATTAATCTGACTACCAAAAGCTTATTAAGTAATATTATCCAAGGTTTTAGTTAAACATAATTAGCACGTTGTATCAAAGTCAAATTTCGTGTGAAATATAATCAATTTAGGTTTAATTTACCTTGCGCACATAATTTTGCGGAGAGATGAATGATTATTGATTATACGGAAAGCGCAGCTGTTTAATGAACATACAATTATAATTTACCCAAAGGGTTTTGCACCTCCGGCTGTTTTACAACATCGTTTATTTATAGGACAGTGATTAAATGTATGAGCAATTTGTAAAATAATTCGTTTCGTATAAACATGCCTACATTTTGTAATCACTATTGACGTTCATTAGTCATAATACTGATTAAATCAAACATTTACTAAAAATACTTTATTTTTATAATATTAAGAATTGTAAAATGAATGAATAATGAAATGATAAAATTATGTTCTCAAAGCTGACATTAAAGATGCTGAGTTTAACAGTCTTTCAATTGTTTCCAAAATGTCAATATAAATGTCAGCTAGACTTAAGTCATAGAAGTTACAAACGTTCATGAATAAAAAGTTCGACAACTCGTGAACCTACTCGCAATTCAACAAAACTCTTCACGAAACTTTCATCGAGTGAAATTACCCAAACTGAATCCATTACAAACTACAAATATAGGCAAAATATGTTTGTAAACTTGCGAGACAGCTCACATAGTTGATTAATGGCCCGTTTTACGTATTGAAGTCTTAGTAAACAAGAGTACGTACGTACAGTCAGATTAAAACGACGGTTACCCATTTCCATTGCGGAGTAATTCGAAATTCCGCTCGGTGCTATGTCGACACATAGCTCCTAAGGTCTTATATCAAGTGACATATACGTACAGCTATTAAGTTTAAAGCCACGTAATTCGGTGGATGCACCTGCCCGTATTTTCACGGCTCTACTGTTACAGGGTATTTCGAGCTAAGCACTAAATTATTCCGTTGCCGACTGTATTTTGATTTTGTTCGTGCGACTCATTTGATTAGTTTTTTTTAAGGGGATGCTTTGTGGGTTTTTGAGGCTAGTGGTTTCTTTTGGTATAGTTAATGCAGTTTGTGTCTTTATAGAAATCCTTTTTTAAGAGGACTGAACTTTTGTGTCTGTGTTATTTGAGGTAAGATAAATGAATTGAAGTTTGTTTTTTTTTATGAATTGTCTCGTCTTCTTTACGAGAATGTCATTTAGTCAATGCGCACTTGAAGTCATAGATATTTTTAAGAACTTGTTTTGGGGCTTACTGGAAATAGAAACAATTTGATTTTAATGATTGAATGGGCTTTTGTTGTATTACGCAAATAAATGCAACCGATCGATTGATCAAAAACACATTTTCCTACTTATTACATAGTTACATGTATTTCACAATAAGGTTGAATGTTTATTCTATAGTTCATATACAACTAGCTCGAAAATGCGTTAAACTGCCTACAAATATAGAGAACGGGCCAAACATTGCAGCAATTTAACTCGAGTGTACAACGTTTTGATCCGTACAAAGTTCATCGATGCACAATATTCGGTACGCATTCAAATCTGTGCGCATCTGCCAGAAATTTTTGTCATACATGATACCTAAGAACGTACAGTTAGCAATATCATGGGGCATCGGTGTGTGAAATTGCATACCAGGGGGTCTACCACCACATCTTAAAGAGACACTGTTACGTTTGTGGAAGAAAGACACCGCTCTACATAATGTAGAGTCGTCGTTGTGCTGTCTCGCTTTTACCGCAGCTACTGTTTTACTTTAAGGTGTTGTGGTAGGCCCCCAGTCGGGTGGACCGAGGATGCTTGAGTGACTATTGAATCGGTTAAGCTGTCGGACGCTTGGTGGACGGATTAAATGTTGATGATTCCTGTCTATATTACCCTGGATTACTGTAAATGTACCGTCTTCGATCGGTTGGCTTAATGGAACGATGTTAAGGCGTGGTTTTTGTATGTTAACAGATAATGTTAAGCAAGAAGTTGATACTGAAAAATAGATAAAAACACTTTTAATATATTTACACGCAATGCCGCGTATGGCGTTAGATGTGTATGGCGACCATTTTAGATGGAAAATATTAAATAATATTAACCAGTTTCAATTATTTTACTAAGTCAAGCAGTGGTTTTCCTCTACAATCTGTTTACATTATAATTGATTGTTTATTTATTTAAACCTGCTCAAGGAAAATGTATCTCTTCCCAATTTACCTTGTTAACTAATTAAACCCACTCCTTATTAACATTTTTGGATATTACATTAAATTACAATAAGATAAAATTGATTAAAACAATTTAATTACAATAAAGATGAACAATCACACTCAAAGCCAACGAACAATAAAAAGCAAAAACAAAAGAGAAACAGAAATTGTCGCAAAATTTTACAACTCCCAAAATTCCCCGATGTTGATTTTATAACCCCGATTCGCAAACAGCAGCCAAAGTATTTCGCTTTAACATAAACGAAAAAAATACTATTCTCGGCCACTAATTGCCTATTTCAGCTGCCTGAAATCCTGAAAATCAGCCAGAGCAACTGGGAACTGCAATTATGATAGCGAAGTGGGACTCACGGTTTGGGATTAAAATAAATTAATGTATTCAATTGCCTGTGGTTATGTGTGATGGAATATTTTATTTTTGGTTACTATTATTGCATTTTGTGAGGGATAATGATTAATGCTGTTTTTGATTATATTTTTTGGCTAAATAAAACATATCATATAGTCTTACACAAGTACCTATTGTATAGAAACGTACATGGAGATCGTTATTGCAGATGAGAAAAATCTCGATCCCTGAAAAAATACTTAAAACTTCATAATATACTAATAATATGCAACAAACTAAAACAAAAGCCACTCAAATATGAACAATGCAATTCCATCAAATCCAGACAGCATTGTTTCTCAAATAAAACTGCCCGAAAATTTACAACACGAACAAAGAATTGCAATTACCACGAAGTACAGTCGCGCACAGCAAGAAGACGCTGAAATCAAGTGGTTACTTGAAGCGCAGGGGGCTTACACTTGTGTTTTTGCAGAATCATTAATATGAAACATGTACCTACTATTCGATTGCAGAGATATCGGAGTTGTGTGGGGTACTACGACAGTGACCATTATACCCGATGTGCAACGTGATCAAGATATGTTATTAGGATTTTTGTGTGATGCTTGTTCTAAGTTTGAGTGTCTAAGTTCATGTGAATTGTATATATTTCGTAAATAGTAAATAGATGCTGCGATAGAAAGATTAAAATGATTACTACAGAAGTCTATAATTAAAAAATAAATCCATTTCGTAATACTATGGCAAATTCAATATTTAATGTAGCAGCAAGATATTCTGAAAGTCAGTTGATATGATTCAGCAAAACTACAACTTTAGCGTCCTTTCCAGTACACGCCTCGTCGCTATGGCAACGGCTCAACAGCGTTATTTGGATACCACTTACACATTCAAATCTCGTCCGAGATAATCGCTCTGTTGACAGTATGTATGAGGATTTTAACTTCATAACTTTAACTGGCAATGTTTTCGAATATGTGTCCTGAGTATTAAATTTTAAGTAAACAGCGGCACTGATTAAAAATAAACGACTTAAGCTGTAATAACTGGTATTTATAATTTACGAGGTGAAGGTATTTAAGTTTTTTTCTGTATGGTATATTTATTAATCGAACTTACAAGCCATACAACATCCAAGTATTTCTTTCACGGGCTTCTTCAATCAAATTCGAAAATATTATTCAACTATCTATAAATATTTGGCAAACTTAAATTGCATTTTGAGGCCATACACAAACACAATTTTGCTAACAAATACCTAATTACTCAAATTCCAAAAATATTTCAAAGCTATTGAACTCAAAAACTACAAAGTCAAAGTCTTAATTTATCACAAGCGCTGCTCGACTTAATTTGTTAATAAGGCATTGGCTCGACGCCTACGCGACACCTTTGAGCATGTGTCGCCTTTGTTTCCTCTCCCCTTGTTACTCGCTAACAACCCCGAATCGCGAAAGGAGACTTAGCCCGGATTGCGATTCGTGCCTCGTGACTCGATTCTTTTTTGTCGTGCCCCCTTTGTCTGTTTTCGTTGAAACGACATTATCACGTGTTACAACGCTTGTTTTGTTATTGAAAGAACACGTTGGGTACGTATTTGGCGCGTAATGGGATGCGTTTCGATCACGTAGGGTATGGATCGGTTTTATGTGTCGTTTGCGTTTATGGTGCGTTTTTTATGTTTATGTTTCTTTAGAGTTATGTATTGACAGGCGTGTGTTAAAATGTCTCTTATTATGTTTCAATCACTCATGTCTGATGATGAATATTTTCTGTAGTGTTTCGCGTACGGTTGTTTTGTAAATTTTCTTGCAGAAACTAAAAAACAGTTTAACGTCATAAAAACCGTACGTCAGCTAAAGCTATCGTATTTTATAAAGAAAATAATTATTCATTTATTTTCTTTTTGAGCATAACACAACTTTTAATAACAGACTACAAAGCAAGCGAGTTTAATTTCAACTTTAGAGCTCTATCAGTTAATTCGCATTCATAGCTCGTACATAAACGTATTTTTCAAAGGAAAAAGCCTTCGTATAACTTAGTATAACTGGCTCATTGGCCGCAACAGAAACTTGGCTTATCTTAACTATAGTTTAAAACCAACCGCGCATCTTTTATTTTTAATCCCCTGGAACGCTATCTAAGTTAAAATTACTTTGTTCTTAAGCAAAGATCGAATATCTGTGTCCATTTTTCAATACTTTATAACGGCTACCGCTGAAAACTTTTGTAATTAAGTTTACTTAAATGTTCGTTTATGCTGACGTGTTAGGTTTAATGGAAATCGGGTGAAAGTTAATAATTATGATATTGTTAGTGGCAGTACTTTTATAGGCGAAAATACTTTAGTAAAGTTCTCGTGGCATATTTCATGATGTTTAATTATAGAGTAAAAGAGTACTAATATTTAACGAGCGTAGTAATTCGCACCAAAGGAATTAGTACTGTAGGTGATTACTGAAAATAATCATGGAAAGCAGCTGTATTTCGCTACTTAGTTACTAGTTTTATAGAGATAAATTAACACTAACGCAAACCCTCATGAGAACAGAATGATTGTGCATTATAATTTTCTTCATAAATTCTACAACATTTTCAATACAAAATTGTAGAGCTCGATCTATTTAAAATTAAAGAAAGTCTATTGATCAAAACAAACAAACGAAGCCTATGTACTAATAGCCCAGTCAAATTAGGTAAAATAAGAGGTCAACCTCAGAATGAAAGATAATAAGCTGAAAATTGGTGAGAACCTTTGTTTAGTGGTCCTAAATATCGTCTCAAAAGTCACAAGTTCTGTCGTGTCCGCGTCTTAAGATATTCAAGGTCAAAGGTCATGAAAAACCATTTTTCGCGAATATCTCGGTTCCTATTGTTTAAATGATATTTTCACCAATATCAAAGTTGTAGAGTATAAAATTCTCTACAACTTTTGTCTAAACTTTTTTTTTTATACGATCAACCGTTTTTCAGGTAGAACGCGTCGAGTACGCAGCGTATAGTCATATAATATATGAGGTAATGCAGGGTCAAGAGTGAGTTTCGGTTATCAGTAGGTTGTATAAAGTCAATTATTGACAAAAAAAAATATAATTATTAAGCAATGCCTATTATTTCTGTACATAATAGGGCGGGAAAAAAGTCTTTTCGCATTATAGTATGTATGAACTTGTAATAAAATCTTTCTCTCTCTAATAAAATTAGAATTTGGAATTACGTTTTTTTTAATTTTAACTTTCAATTGAACCAAAACTAGCCACACACAAATACTATAGCCAAAAAAAAATTATCACAAGTTCATACATACTATAATGCGAAAAGACTTTTCCCCGACCTATTATGTACAGAAATAATAGGCATTGCTTAATAATTATATTTTTGTTTGTCAATAATTGATTTTATACAACCTACTGATAACCGAAACTCACTCTTGACCCTGCATTACCTCATATATTATATGACTGTACGCTGCGTACTCGACGCGTTCTACCTGAAAAACGGTTGATCGTATAAAAAAAAAGTTTAGACAAAAGTTGTAGAGAATTTTATACTCTACAACTTTGATATTGGTGAAAATATCATTTAAGCAATAGGATCCGAGATATTTGCGAAAAATGTTTTTTCGTGACCTTTGACCTTGAATATCTTAAGACGCGGACACGATAGAACTTGTGACTTTTGAGACAATATTTAGGGCGACCAAACAAAGGTTCTCACCAATTTTCAGCTTATTATCTTTCATTCCGAGGTGAAACCCCTAATTTGACTGGGCTATAAACAGTCAGAAGCTAGCCGAAGAAATCTCACAGACTGACAGAAGTACAACGGAACGACCACAAACGCTCTGTTTTTACAAAGTACGCTACACTAAAAGAGTTTTAATAAACATCGCAACAACTTTAAATTGGTTTTCCGTCGCTTTGACGAAGCAGCGTGAGTTTTATTCTTTGGAAGCAACTATTTAACATTCGCTCTTTGTGCTAACGCTGCAGACTATCTTTGCTATCCTCAGACTAATGCTGGACTGGGGTAAGCAGGGGTCTTTTTGATGTGCTGTTTTATATTGTTTTTAATGTGCCATCAAGTGTACCTTGTACAAGCTTCGGTAGGTCTAAGCATTATTACTGAGGATTATACACAAATATGATAGATTTTTTTTAAGTCCAGGCAGGAACCAAGCTACAGAGGTCACGACTATTTGATTTTTTTCATGTCACTATACCAAATCTTAGGTAATTAACGAAGGTATCACTACTGATCTACCGATTTCAACTATTCATTGTCCAACGATTTTTAACTGAGTTACGTCTGCAGTGATAATCCTAACGAAAGCATTCTGTATATTTAAAAAAAAAGAATAATTATAGGAAACAAATCTAGACTTCTATAACAATCTAGTCTTACATACCGTTGTTGTTTTAAACATAAAGCTTCACGAATCTCTACCTGTAAGCCCAAAACCTTCGAAAACATAATACTATCTACAAATTTAAATAGGATCGGGCTTCCATTATATTTTGTTTATTCATATTTATTTGGAATCAATCAATCTTTGCTTTATACTCGGACCGGTTCGAAGGGAGAAAATAAATCTTTTGTAAAAGTTTCCTTCAGGATAGGTGTTATTCATGAGCCTGCCAAACGGTTGATTGATCGCGTTGTTTGTGATTTTCAACTAAATTGTTGACTGAAGCCGGTGTTGGCTTTATTGAAAGGTAAAAACAAGAGCTTTTTGTGTTTTAATTTATTTGGTACAGCTACAGTTATTTAGCAGATTTTATTTTTTCTAATGTTATCTGAAGAAGAAAGATTTAATATGAAGACTGTTTAACACTTACCAATTGCAGTAAAGATTCATCAAATAAATTTCTCTAGCTAAGCGTTGTGTCATTATAGTTCAAAAACACTTAATTTAAAATGTGAATCTTGCTACGACGTAGCAGTTTCCACCGCTACGACCCTGCTGTAGCAAACATCCGATTAGCTACGCAACGAGGCGATTCATTTTCAACTTAGTTGTGCATAGGACCTTCTTGTCCATTTTTGATGCTTAACATCAGTGGGCAGTGTGTCAGAGAGATGCCATGCTACGACTTATTTTCAAAAGAGACATACTATATCGCAAAAAATAATATTTAAAATAAGAGTACCGATAGTAATCTTGTTTTTTTTTTTTCACAAAAAGAGGTATGTTATTGTTAGCTGCTCGTTTTCATCGACTTAAGCTGACGAGTTAAGGCCCGTATAATAGGAGGCGAGCCTATAATCCGACACAATTCCTGATAAGTCAGTTGTGGATCGGAGGAACGTGCATCAATCGACCCTTCGAACGCAGTACTTAGAGCCGTCGTGAGGATTATTGAAAAAGCTAAATGGGTAAAAAATAACGTAGTATTTTATGCAAATGAAAAAATCTTTTGTAACCGGTAGGTATTATGTTAACGTTATTTTAATATTGTAAAAAATATTTTTCAAAGACGATTATATTTGTACTTTGCAAAAAGGACGTTTTTAAGTTTGTCTTTTACGTATTTTGGTAATAATACTAGTAATATCGACTTACGTACATTCTAAATTAATTTTCGATACTTTTTTTAATATTAAGAGTTAAAAAACTTAACTAATTAATGCTAGTACCTAACATAAAATTTAAATCACCACTTCGAAACAAACAATTTTCTGAGATTATTCTAGAAGCGCAGCAGCAAACGAATCATAAATATCTAGTAATAAAAACACCATTAAAGTATAAAAGCCATTCTCATAAGACGCGGTAAGTAAAGTCGGTCTTTACGAGGAATTATGATCTCTCGTTAAAAACGTGTCGAAAAAATTTATTTCGAGGCTTGTGCGTGCCTCCGACACAATTTGTAAGAGTTTAAAATATTCACGTGTATCCTACCGTATGCTTAATACATTCCTCATCTCCATAATGTAATATTTTTCGCGAAGCACCGGCGAAATGTACAACAATGTTCTTATTTTTTTTTTGGGGAGTTTTAGGTGGTGTGATACTTGTCAATTTGTTTTACTTGTTTATTCTTTCGTGACATAATTAATTTAGTATCTTTTTAAAAAGAATGATGGATCGTTGTTTATTTAAAAATATTGCAATAATAATTTTAGCAATAAAAGAAGATAATATTATGAATCAAAGTAGACAGTTACGCATAAATCATTTATCTATGTATGTATAGAATTGAGATCGCAATCGGCGAATATTATCGTAAGAAAGTTTTTAACCAGTAGCTTACCACCCTTATTTTTATTCCACCTCCGGATTATTATAATTATGTAATTTAATTATTTTGACCTGTTTACATAAATGTTTGTACAGGCCGGATTCTTTATTTATCTTAACAAAAACAGGTGAATTAAACTGCCGGGGTTCAACGTAGTGCGGTTTCCATGTATTAATAAATAACAAATATTATTATAAACAAATATTTAAAGGTAAATACAGTAAGTGAGTATTTAAATTATAGCATATTTTGAAGCGATATCATATTTGTGTAACGATTTAACTATCGTTGATGTATTTTAAAATATTTTAGTTGGAAAATTAATTATTTACAATGTAATAATATACCAAGCGTAAAGTAATCCAGGATTACTATCAAAATAATATAAATAATGAACAGGATTATTAAAAATATGAATGTTTCATAAAAAAGTGACTCTGATTTTTTCATTCATGTATCGTGTGTAATCAATGACCAATAACAAACTGGTGCACTTAACTGCAGCATGCATTCTTAACCTGTCCGAACCTAGGTTGAGAGCCTACCACTATCTCTTTAAGTAATATGAGTAAGTGTGAAATCACACTAGTGTGTAGATTAAAACAGATAAAAATATTAAAAATACGTATGAAAAAGCAAACAACAATTATAATTACTGAAATGAAAAATCAACAAATTTATAAATTATTCACTTTAAAATCATACTAATAACAAACATAAAAAAAATATATTAACGTAAAGCTGTAACAAACAATTTTATTTCAGTACCTAGTCACCCTAAAATATGCCAATGAAAAACTTAGAATATTTAGTTTTTTCTCAACTTTGTTTAATAATTTAATGGCCCTTGCAACTCCATGTTGGAATAAGTTAGTGACAGCTGACGGAGCCTCGAACAAACGTTGTCTTGTACTGTCTCAATCTCCTGTTTTGGACAAGCAGCCTCAAAGAAGCGAGCACAGGTATTACTTTAAACGGTGGCAATGGACACTCTGGTCGCAATATGCATTCGGCTAAGCATAAACTACCATTCCAGTATACCAGGTATATCTTGTATCGTTTAATTAACAAAATCAAACACAGATGCATATAGTAGAGTAAACAGCAAGCACTAAGGCCGCCCATTCAACCGCAGACGTATCGCAGGTGCGCTGCAATCGTCACACATCTTACGACGTGCGACGGTCGTAACGTGAATGGGACCTATTACTCCCTATCTTTATTGCCTTCACATAAAGTCGATTCTTAGTATGCGTATAAATGTCCGATAGTGCAGATTTAATGGACGCTACTAAGTAAAATGTTTTAAATTCGAGTATTATGGATTTCGTTTATGTCATCTTTGTTTTAATATCCCGTTTTGTGGAACCGAAGGGTCCTTTTATTTATCTCGAAAGTATAGCGTTATCTTAAAGACAATTTGATATCGGATATGAAAAGATATTTATTGCACGTTTTATTATATTTTAAGTGCATTTCTCGGAGTTACGGTAAGTCATAAGAATTAAAACTGGATTCTTAAAACTTAAAACATCTGGCTTCGGTATCTGCACTTTAAAATGAATTTTATCTTTTAAAATCCTTTACCAATATCGAAAACTTTATAAAGGAGAAAATAACCAAAACCATTTTCTTTGCAAAGGAAAACTGCTAAATACATTTTTCTAAGCATTTCCTACTATAAAAAAATGCATTAGAAAATACCTTTGCAAGAAACTCCTACAAAAAATATATCCCTATGGAGTAATAGCAATAAACTGGTTGCAAGTCATCTCACCCTGCATTCAGCGCGACCGGATTAGCCAAGATTACTAGCTCGTCGCCTTAATATTCTCGTATTACTTATTATTACCTGCACCTGTTACTTGGGTGAAAACTCAGACCAGATTCAAGAATTTTAATAATATTCGGATTACACGAGATTGGATTCTAAATCCTGTAATTCAAGTTGTGTGAAGAGGTATTATATTTGATGTAACTTAATATTTTGTGAACATTAGGCGGTATCTAGAGGTTGATTGATGTTTACTACTCGCAATATCAGAGGTTATTGACCTTTAAGGCACTCGAGGCGTTTACAGATGATTGACTCCAAGGCTTGGTTGTTGGTTTGATTCAATATGTTATATCGTTTGAATGGTTTCTCAATTTTTTACTGTATTTAAAACCTTATTGACAATAAACGTAGGCTACACCATCTCTGAAAGTAAAAAGAGAAACGCAGCACTACGCCGTCTTATGTGCCGTCTCTCTTGCGCAATAGCATTAATTTACTATGCAATGGTAAGCATGCAAGTTAACGTGAAACAAACAAAGAGTGAAATGGATGTTTAGTTTTGTTTAGGTTTATACATAAAAGAACTGTGATATTAGTATTACGAACAGATAATAGAAACGAAGATGCGAAGTACCTTTTAATTTTCTTGTATCACCAAGGAGATTACAACCCAAATATAAAAATATCGTGTCAAGATGACACCGTTATAGTTATTACTATCACTATAGTGCCACAAGTACTTACATAAGCCTTTTATACATTGCCAGAACCGTGACTGCAGCAGAAATACGGAATGTCTCGAAGAAGCCAAATTGTCGTGTCGACCACAAGCTTACACAGGAGAAATAAATGGAACACTAAGAAAATGCACGCTAATGCACTTTTGTGAAATGTGGTACGTTTTGTGTTTTAATTTATTTTAGATTTTTGCGTTGTAGACACGTCACGCTGTGTGATGGACATTAAATTGCTCTCAAAAACTCATAGTACGACCCTTACTTGTAACGTTACTCCCATGTTCATAAATTCTCTTTCGCTTCGTAAATACTTGCAGTAACTTCCATAAAAACTATCATACAACTAACCAAACTTTTTTCTACCAATAAAACATAACATACTATTTAGGTATGAGTAATAATTAGCAAATATCATAACATGATTGTGAAAGCCAATATTACCTCAAGCCGAGAGCACACGATTGCATCCGATGTTACCCGAATGCTACAGTTAAGCTACAAAACGCTGTTTTGGCAAATCGCCGGCGACGTGTCCCGTTGACCAACCCGAGTCTGGACAACGTCGTTTACGCTATCTCCGTGACATACAGGTTTTTCTAAGCGGCTTAACTGTTCTCCTTGCACGGTAAATGCGGAAATGGATAGAGAAAAGATTCTAGTAGGAACAAATGTACAGGCGATGAAATGTGTAAATAAAATCTTATAATCACTCAAATTAAATAATATTCATCACTCAAATTAAATAATATTTAGTTTGAGTGACGATCTCGGAACTAACTTGATATTCATTCTTCAATAACAAAAATATGGATCAGACTGTCGCTAGTTACAGTATAACCACTTTCGAAACCGATATGAGTAATAAAATTTGCACATGTTATTGTGCAAAATCATTAACGCTAACCGTATAACTCATATATGTGTGGAATTGACAAATAGTAAAGGACTTATCGAAAAAAATTCAAAATTCAAAATTTGAGTTATTTGATTGAAATACACTAGGACAGTTGTCTATGATGGCAATAAAATAATATCTTCTCGCTCGTCATTTAACTCTGTAAAGGTCTGTTTACATTTTTTATCTCATGCCGTCTTACACTCCATATAATTTATTTACGACAGGCCTGATGGTTTAGTGGTTAGTGGCCCTGACTGCTGACCGGAGGTCGTGGGTTTGAATCCCACCCAGAAAAAATGTTAATGTTTGTGTGATGAGCCCGATCATTTGATCTGTGTCTGGGTGTAATTTGTCTATAGTATTTAGCAATATATAAGTATGTATATCAGTTGTCTAGTACACTCACAACATACGTTACTCTCGTATACCTAATTTGAGACTAGATAGCGTTTGAGGAATACATAAACTAATAAGAAATACTTATTTGCAATGTTCTCAAACGCGCTGCGGTACGTTAATTATTCTCGCACTTGGCCAATTATTACATAGATGTGAAGCGAGCCTTTTGTGTATGTAATACGATAAAGACTATAAATAACTAGGCATAAAATTCGCAGCTTAAGCGGTAAATTTCGGTACATTTCGAGGGTTGTTACCACCTGAACCAATTATGTTACGTTACTGTTCGTGCCCTTACTTAATAGTTGATAAGTGACCGCAGCGATATGAAAGTTGATTGCGGAGCGGTGTGTGTCAAGGACAGCCTTACTTGGAAATTAAATGTTTTAATTCTGGTACGAGTGCTTTTGTTCCCGTTATACATATAGACAGTATAAGTTTTTTCAAATTCAAAATAATTTAAAATTTGTTTCATATTCTTCAGAATTCTAGTTATTAGAACTAGAATTCTGAAGAATATGAATCAAATGAAATTCGAAATGTTCTTTTGCAGTGAGACGTCAAAAGCTTTACCTATTAAGAATTAATAGAATAAAGTTCAGAGTTTCTTAAAGAAAAAATCATAGTTTGGCAAATAACCAATTCAGTTGAAGCATCTAGCAATAAATTGGCATTTCCATTTCAGTAAGAGTATCGGCCTCGTTAAATCGACGGTTGATTTCCAGTTTGCACTTAAAGAAATTAGTAGCAATTTGTTGCTGCCAGCGACCCAACTTCCGAAACTTTACTACAAAATTTGTCAATGCATTAATTTGTTTTACGATGAACCAAGTTGTATACTTCGGGATTATGAGCAGAACGTTCCCGCTTTCATTTTGAATTATAATGATATTTGGAGGGGACTTAAGTACCTACATTCGTACTTACTTAATTTTAACTTGATGGTACTTTGATGTTTTAATGAAGACCTATTTCTGGGAGATTTGAGTGCTGTTTATTAACTTGAGGAGAATGAACTAGTTTATAACAGTTTGATTGTTTTGTAGAACTTTCAACAATTATAACTGTAAGTCTTACACGTAGGTTCATACTGGCGGCATGCTTTGTCTTATTAATAGCACAGAATCAAAGAAAACCAATGAAAAATAAACACTAATCATCTCATGTTTTACTATCATACATTCTATAAACATGATGTAGGTAACTATTTATAAAGAGGGTAAGTGGGGTGCGTCATAAGAATAAACGAGTCACATTAGGGCCACACGTTGTGCCACATTGCGGCCCATTTTGTAAAAATGTACCAGGCACTGCGTGCACGAACAATGCGGGTGCTGTGTTTAAATTTTCGAATGTACGAAGTGCGGTGTATATTGTGTAACGAGGTGCGATTTGCCGTGTGATTCGCGGCACGGAATAAATTACAGCCCCTTTATTTAGGAGTCAAGTTAACATACGGAACGGCTTGTGATAGATGTCATCGTTGCTCATAAACAAGAATAAAGGAGCTCGTGCTGTTCCTATGTGTCCCATTTCCTTGGGTGTGAAATGTATTCTGTTACCACTGTTGTCGCTATCTACTGAATATAATACACTGGACGTATGAGACGTAAATGCAATTGAGAATACAAGAAAGTTTGATATTGAATTATTCGAGTAAATTGTCAATCCTTAATATTTGGAAATCATCATTACATTGTGGAATACATGTCGAGAAGCCTATTTAATTTTAACATGAATAGAAGTTTGGAATTGATGTATTCATCGAATTGGCAATGACTAAAAGGCTTTGACTCTAGTCTTTGCTTTTACCAAAGTCACGAAATCGCTCACGTACACCGCATAGGCAAGTCACTAAGGCATTTAAATGGAAACTTATCCATAACGTAATGTTCAAAACTGTGTCTATTCGAGTGCAGAACAAACATTTTCCTTCCCTATCCTCCAAATATTCCAATAACTGTGAATTTAAAACTCAAAGCTTCTCAAACATAAGTTCCGTATTACATACATATACTGAATTCAATTTGAATGTATTTTATTACTTCGTTTGGTGTAGTAATATCGTGTACCTCTCTAAGGCCGAAACACAAAATATTAATACCTTCGTGGTCGACAGGAATATATTTATCGTAAAAGTTATTTTTGGTCATAAAGTGAACGTGTCGACTGTTCAACGTAACTGAATTATTCGGAGCCTTATGATGTTCACGTAATTTTATCCTTTACTTATTTGGATAGAATTCTCGATACGGTATACAAATGTAACCCTACATCTTCCTTATACTTTCTATAATACGGTTGTTTCATTATTTGTATCCTATTTATGAAAATGTTATAGTATTTAATGGAATACGTATAGACAAATCTAATTTAAGATTAACAAAACAAAATAAACCAGCCTATATACGTCCTACTGCTAGGCACAGGCCTCTTCCCATAATAATAGTGAAGGTTTGAACATTGATAACCACGTTAGCTCACCACAGATTGGCGATTTCAGATTCCAATATTTTGAATCCTGGTTTCCTCACGATGTAGATTTAAAGCATAAACAGTGTTTTATAGTAAACAAATAAAAATAAATACATATATTATTTTAAATGGTTATACACTCATCACAAATGGAGTTGGATAGGTTTTTTTTAAATGTCCGTTCTCAAATATTCTGAAACATTTCTAGGAACAACGTGTTAAAAGGTGATCGAGACTTTTGCTGTTAACTAAATTGTAGACATGTTTCCATGAAAAATTTTGGTTCGTCATTCCATGTAGAATTGAAATGGTTTTTGATCATGCCGGTTATACTATAAAAAAAACATAATTTGTAGAGATAGGTTGTTTAATAAAATTTACGTTACGTTAGTAGGATATAAAATAATGCTTCTGTTTAAATGTACCTAGAACTTTACCGATATAGGAAGCTAAAAACCTACTTCTGTACAAAAGTAAAAAAAAACAACAGGGAACGAAAAAAAAAGGTACGTCATTTCATTTTATATTTTCCGTAGAAACATTATTAAGGATTAAATTTGCGTTCTCAGAATTTCTGATACAAATAATAATTGTATCTGGATGATGCCTCGTTATCATCCGTCATAATTTCATGGTTTTGTTTCAATAAAGATAAAATATTTTTCACGGAAGAAAATGATAAAAGCAGTTTATAGAATAGACAATGCTGGCATTGCTATTTGACTTTTATTTAGTCAAAAGTTAACTATGATAAGTCTCTCAAATGTATGTAAACGATATTTTTTTTCCGCGTGACTCAGAATCGCCACTATAATATTATCGAAATGACGAGACCACTATTCGGAAGAGACATTTCCGTCCTTATAACTGATTGATAAAATGCCTTGTTATAAGTTTTGAGGTCAAAACTGGAACAAAGATATAGGTCAATAAAAATATACCATGTCGAGAGAGAATAAACTACCAAGGTCCGCATAAACCAATTTGGAACATAACCCTGGAAACATAAAAGGAAGACGAGCTTCTATAAAGAGTACTCACCTAAGCAGAGCACTGGCAAGAGGCACAATATCATCTCTTCGCATGCACTAAACACTTGACTCACAAATGCCTTGTAAGAAACCCCTCATACATTTTAAATAAGAATTACCCGACCAAGTGAAGGAGACACCAAGGGGAAGTTATCCACTGGCGTCTAACCATTACTCCGAGAAATGCCAATTTAAACTTGTAACGAGGTTTGCCGCGAGTGGCTGCGGAACGAAATTAAAAACTCTACTGAGCCAACGCTCGAATAGCTTCGGTGACTAGATGGGCGCCTGTAACCGGCCTAACTTTCATCCTCACTCTGTTACGTACTTCCCTTACGGCAATTTTCAGCCTTTTCAACGGGAGATCACGATGCAAAAACTGTGCCAACTAGTTTGAGTCCCGGTCGTGTGTAATGCCTAGTTAGTGGTTAACTTTCTCTAGATGAGTGCGCCGATATTACGTTTTATGGCTCGTATTGGTACCGATAGTCAAATTGGAAACCGAATGTTTGGTTTTAGTGGTTTGCCCTCGGTTTTATGACCAATTATATGGTCGGCAGATAGTATCCTGGTTTCATTTTTAATTATATGCAATGCACGATAAAACCAGATAAAATGTTAAAAGTCAATAATTTACCATTTGTGGTTCTACCAATTTATTTCTTTTTAAACATGTAAAAAACAAAAAAATGACAAACTTTTAAACAAATCAGATTCACAAACACCACATAAAAGTTACAAAGTCTTTTAAGAATTTTGTTTTTCATACTAAAAAAACATGTAACAATTTTTGTAGCGAGTAAAGAATAGTTCCTTCGTCAAATGTGCTCAAAATAGCAGTGCATTAAAGTTGCAACTTAGAGTTTATTATTTCCGAGAAGTTAAGCTACTCCAGACTTCTTCAGTGGCTGTCATACAGTTGTAACATTTTATCACTTGCTTTTAAAGTTAACCATCGCCAGTAATGGTCACAGTTATTTGTGGAAATTACATAACTGTTTTTAAAAGAAAACAAGAGTTACGGTATTTCTATAAATAGGTCTGACCAATACTGGCGTAGGCGTTTTCATGTGTGTTTACAGACTTTTAAGTGTCACATAAGTACCAACTCTATTGTAAAGGTGATTTACGAAAACAAAACAACTAATGCGTAGAATAGTCAAATCAATATGTTTATTTGTGTATCGTGAGCATATACACGCATTACACAAAACGAATCGAAACTGCAATTTTCCAAATGGATTCCAAAATGCACCATTGACTTAAGTACACACTTCAAGTTGTCCAAGCCCACGTAAATACCGCTGAATAAGTTCTAAAACTGCTCCTAGACAGATGTCAGTTTAAAAACAAAGTTCAAGACGCTACAGCATGTTACAAAACAATCCAGATGTTAAGACAGCGGTGTACGTGGCTTGAATGGAAGCAGTCTCGGTTTACGCCGTCCCCAATAGTTGTGTATAAAAGCGGTTATTGAATATTAAACTCACGGAATGGGGTATTATGGGCGCCGGAGAAAGTTAAGAGTTTACTATTAAATTTTTTTGTTCATTTATTTTTATTTTGTGTGCTGTCTTTTTTGGGGGTTGATTTTTAAGCGTTTTGTTTGAGAGGAACCCTTTTTGTCTTGCTAAGTGAATATTTTTTCGACTTTTATTTATGTAACGTATAAACAATTTCTTGTTAATAAAACATAATGATAGGTGTCTGTTTTATGTGAAAAGCTGTTTGACTATAGCTTACTGACCCAATTCCGATGAGGCTAAAAACCAACTCCAGCGTACTTTGGGCAAGAGGTTGATCGATAGACTAAGATGCAGTGCAAATTTACTCTAAGCCAAAATTCTTAATTGCTCACTAAATTAAGACATCAAAATTTCTAACTGGAGCAAAAGCACTTCTCATATTGACCTTAGAAAATAAATTCTCGAAGCAAGCAATTTTCTCCATAGCTGTCTAATTTCAAGTTCCCATAAAAAGTAACATAAAACAGCGTTTGGAAGACACAACATTAGTTTGCTTAGCTCAAAAGGGTCGTTCTATATGTCCGGCGAGCGTGTTTTCGCAAAGAAGACGGACGTGTTCGGAATCCCGCCGTGCTTCATCCCTTAAGGTTTTAGATCAGCCTGTATAGTCTCAAGCACCAGTACACCAGATATAGCTGTGTCGGAATGTTATGAATTTCTCGTGTAGGCGATTTTTCTTTCATTCAATTTAACGGTCGATTGGTTTATTTTGTTTTCTTATGTTTTATGACGGGGTTGCTTATAAATATTTATTATATGGATGGCTTTAAGCATTATTGCTTTGAGGAACATTTTATCATTTTACAGAGACATTTTATGCGGTCAACCTTATTGAATGGGATGATTATGTTTGATACGGAACCGTTATGGCGCGCAGGGTCTTGGTAGGGTGGATGGTTGATCTTTTATGATTTATTTTAATTAACTTGTTGCAATCAAAACGCGACAGTTCAAGACTGATATTATAGATTTTATATTTTGAGGTTTCGCTTTTAGGCAATGTGGAATATAAACTACAATGTATTTTTTATATTTCAAGCATTATTTTATTTGTTGTATCGATCAGTTTTAAACAATCCCAAGTACTTTAACATAAATTGTAATTCAAAATTCATACAATACAGGAACAATAATCCAAAATAATCGTTCTCCATCAGTTATGCATACATTGCCACAGCGCCCCATAACATGTAACTGTGTACCGTTTGAAGCGCGAAAAGCCACCGTCGGCGACTAATTTACCCAGCTACGTCATGGCAATAATGTCACACTGCAAATTTTCACATTATCAAAACATTTTCACGTACATTGCGCGTTTTATCGCTTCACGTCATGCGACACACGGAACTAAAGTGGAAACGGGTAACGTCGCCGTGCATAGAACCGATCTTGATAGTGTGAGCGTTGTTTAGTAGGCTAAGAAAATGTTCTAATGTTTTGCTAAATGCTACTTAGTGGAGTTTAAATGATATGGGTTACGGTGTTCTCGTAGTTTCTTAATCAACGTTTATTATATAAACAGACACAAAAGTCTTTCATAATATTATTGATTGTTGTAATAATTCCTTCTGTTAAAGTGATAATCCTAGAATGAATAGGTTTTTGTTTCATTTATTCCCACAATACAACAAAAATAAATCTTGCTTCAATACAATATAAATATTTAGAACGAGTCAAAGAGAAGTTTATATTTTATCTACAATTTTATCAATTTTGCTACAATTTTCTTAGAACTTTATTGTGATTACAGTCTCAAGGGAGAACCATTCACAAGAATTCACAGCACGGACTTATATTCCTTTTAATTCCACCATCAAAGAGCACAAAAACGAATGAGAACCGCTAAAGAGGAACAAAACGTCACAAGATGCATTCCGCATCGTAACGGACGGGAGAAATATTAAAAAAGTAGATTTAATGCAAAACAGCCAGGCGACAAACGGGACTGGATGCAATCAACATCTCATTAGTGGAGTTCTTAATTCCCGTGTCCCGGGAGACTTCCACTGATTTCTTCGATAAATCGTTTATTACAATTCCCGCTTTTCCCCTCCCTACTGTTCTTGTCTTGTGAATATCAGGGTTATCCGATCGGTGATTATATTAAAAAATTGAACGAATTTAGATTGGATTCGATAGAAAGTAAATTGGGGACCCGAGGAAAAAAGTTTAATGAACTCACGCTTCACAAGTTACAAAAATTTCGATTTGTTTGACATTTTTTATAGCTACATAGTTGACAGAGTTACAAAATGAAAATATTTCGTAATTTTTGTTAATGGAATTTCGAGATCAGAGTTACTGATGTATAATATTAGTAGGCTATTTTAACATCACCAAACTTTGTGTATCAAAATAGCCCTTTTTATTATGAACCTGATTTAATTTAAACTTCCTTTTTTCACTTGTATTTTTAATCATGTGACAAAAAATTTAACATCTAAATCAAAATCAAAATCAAAAGGTTTTTATTTCGAGTAGGCCTTCTCAGGCACTTTCAAAACGTTACTGACTCTAGTTGCGCGGTTCCAAAATGTCATTCTTATGGAGAAGAACCGGCAAGAAACTCCATAAGTTACTCTTTTAAAATATAGAAAATACAGGTTTTACAATAATAGATATGCAGCAACAACGCAAATTAGTAAAATGTACAGATTACAGACAAATATAGGATAAAGTATTCTTTGAATAAAGAAAATAGAAATGATTACCACAAAATAGGAACCCGACTATTTTACCAAGTTTACGATGTTGATACATGTACAAAACATAGCTTACAAGGAAATAAAATAATAATAGTTTTACATACAAAAAATATGTAGTCCTAATCAAACCCTAACAGGAATGTCAAGGCATGTCAAAGCTTCTCAAGTAGACGCTAAGGGAAAGCTAAGAAAATAATAAATTATAATAAAAGGCTAGCCGACTGCCAGGGAGACGACATGTGCAGAGATACTACATCCACGCGCGCCTATCATCTACGTAATCACTAATTGAATAGTACGCTTTACTTATCAGCTTGGCTCTCACGGCATTTTTAAACTTATTGCTTGGTAATTTAATAATACTATCAGGCAGTTTGTTATAAAAACGGATAGAATTTCCTAGGAAAGATTTAGTATTTGTTTTAGTTAGTCTAAATCTTGGAACTGCCAGTTTATTTTTACTTCTCGTGTTAATACTATGAAAATCACTATTTGTACTAAATTTATCCAGGTTTTTACGAACATACAATATATTCTCCATTATGTATAGTGAGGGCATTGTTAAAACATTAATCTCTTTAAACGTATTTCTCAGGGACTCACGGGGCCCCATGCAGTAAATTGCCCTAATAGCACGTTTCTGTAGAATAAAAACAGACTCTGCATCGGCAGCAGAGCCCCACAGCAAAATGCCATATGACATAATGCTGTGGAAATACGCGTAGTAAACTAATTTAGCAGTGGGAACATCTGTAAGCTGTCTTATTCTTCGGACCGCGAAAGCGGCAGAACTTAACCTTCGAGACAGGGCTGAGATGTGCGCGCTCCACTGCAACTTTGAGTCTATGGTTATGCCTAGAAATACGGTTTTGTCAATAAATTCAAGATTATTGCCATCAAGCATTACATCTAAATCTAAATGCGACCGAACATTTGTAAGAGAAAATTTTAAACATTTTGTTTTAGACGCGTTCAAAAGTAAGTTGTTCGCTGAAAACCAATCCGATAATACATTAAGCCATTATTTAGATTACCAATATCGTTAGATTTTCTATTAATTTTAAAAATGAGAGAGGTGTCATCTGCGAAAAGAACTATGTCAGTCAATTTGGACATCATAAAAGGAAGATCATTTATGTACGCTAAGAAGAGAAACGGGCCTAAAATCGAACCCTGGGGCACGCCCATTCTTACCAAAGACCCGGATGAAGTTACGCCGTTAATGCCAACTTTTTGCTGTCTGGATGACAAATATGACAATACTAGTTGTAAGGATTGTCCTCGTAATCCGTAGTAATGCAGTTTAAGGATTAGAGTATTATGGTCAACGCAATCAAAAGCCTTTGAGAGATCACAAAAAATGCCTATGGCATCCTGTGAACCCCCCCAAGCTTCCAATATGTGGGACATCAATCTGGCCGCGGCGTCGGTCGTCGACCTTCATTTGGTGAAGCCAAACTGACGCTCATGAAAGATTTTATATTTACTAAAATGTAACATCATTTGATCTAAAACCATTCTCTCAAATATCTTACTAAGAGCAGGAAGTACCGAAACTGGTCTGTAGTTTGAAGGATCATTCTTGCAACCAGATTTGAAAATAGGAATGACTTTACTGTGCTTCATTAAATCAGGAAAAGTGCCACAGTCAACACAGTCGTTAAAGATTTTTGCAAGAATTGGGGCAATTGTGTCAATTATTGATTCAATTACTTTGACAGATATTCCCCATAAGTCTTCTGTGGTCTTCACTTTAATTAAATTAAATGATTTTTTGACAATATAAGGAGATACATGAGTAAAACTAAAATTTGGAATACATTTATTAACGAATTTTTTAAGTAGCAACTCCGCTCTCGAGGAACACGAGGGAAGTGATTTCGTTACCTCTACAGGGATGTTTGAAAAAAAATCTTCAAAAGCGTTGGCTACTTCCAATTTATCTGTAATGATTGTATTATTAATTTTCAAAGACAGATCTGTATCTCTTTTTTTACTATTCCCAGTTTCAGTGTTGATGATCTTCCATACTGTTTTAATTTTGTTATCAGAATTACCGATCCGCCTGCTGATATGTTTCGACTTTGCCACTAAGCAGACCCTTTTGAATAATTTGGAATAATTTCTTACATGACTATGCAAAAGTGGGTCATTGTTAAACGATTTTTCCTCATAAAGACTATACAATTTGTCCCTGCTTATTCTAATGCCTTTGGTTGCCCAATCATTAAATTTACATTTAAAATTAACCTTTATTTCTTTTTGGGGACACGATTTTTTAAATGATTTATGGATTATGTGAAATAGTTCCCCATAAACCTTATTAGGCTCCCTCGAAAATGAATATTTATTCGCAAGCTGACTGTTGACATTATTTTTAAAAGAATTTAAAGAATTGTTAGTTAGCGGCCTGACTATAATATTTTTATGACTATAATAGGCCTGACTATAATAGGCAATCTATTTTTAGTTTTTATTGAGACCATTTGACCCATATGATCTGATCTCACACCGGGTAATAATTGAAAATTAAGCACTCCTTGATTTGAAAAAATATTATCTATACAAGTAGAGGAGTGTGCTGTTATCCTAGTGGGCTCATTAAAAATATAATCTAAATTAAAAGATTTAAAAAGTGCTAAAAATTTACATTTAACAGAGGACTCGGTCAAAATATCAATATTAAAATCTCCGCAGACATATATTGATTTATTATTATTACTCAATTTACTCAATATATCCTCCATAATAGGTAAAAATGACGACAATTGGGAATCTATTACTGAAATCTTCAGCCGATATTCTAAAGTACGTTAATAGTCCAAAATATTAAAAAAAAAATAGTATCATTATTCCTTGAAAGAAAAAATATCAATACCCTTAGAAAGGAGAGCCCCTAACTCGCGCTAATAGTTTCCGGGACAAGTAACAATATAAATAAACGAGGCTGAGAATTAATGGGGTGCCACAGCCAACAAGGCATAAAATCCCCCTCCCGAAGTCGCTCTCGCACTACGTATAGTATCGGGTACCTAGTTCTGTGGTACATCTTGGTATATCAACAAGTAAACATGCACTACAATAAATCAACTTAAAAAAATAAAACAGTATTTGTTGATTTGTGTGTAATTCATCGAATACTCGGTGGTCAACTTTGTAATATACATGTTTAGGACTTTTTAAGATTTTAGTGTGCTTTCTAAAGCATGGGGATGTATCTTAAGTATGTTATTTACACCTCCATTGCGAGTGACTCCAAAAATCAGTATTCTTCTAAAGATATCTTAAACAGAAAAACCCATTAACCTGTTTTAGCATGAGAGAGGATTCCAACTGGATGTTTTGTGCATGTTAGTAACGCTTGCGACCATTAAACCAACGAAGAACTCACAATCTTTGACATATAAACGGTCTATTGAAAATGACTCTACTTCTTCAGCTTTGTAGCACACAAATTCATCATTACATTAAAAAATAGCATTTCCTGGTTGTGTGTGTTTGCAACCTTGAAATTTAACCAAATTAAATTAATATGTTTAAACAAATTAATATATGTTTTCTTGAATTACTCTTACTGTTTTGACTTTGACAATAGACAAGAAGTATAAACAATACTTAAAATCAACAAAGTAACACGACATGGGTACCAGGCGTGCAGAGGCAGTGCGGAGTTATTTAATGAGTTGACCCGTTAATTGGCGAACAGCTGGTTCCTACAGCCAATGTTTAAATTAACTGCCTTTTGTATAGGGCTGTTGCGTATGACGATTCTAATATTAGGACTACAGAAAACTTAAAATGCAAGATGAAAAATCATAATTTATTGCAATAAAATTAAGGTTCAGATCAGGAAATGTACATCACATTTATACGTATTCAACGTCATCCAGATTATTGTCGTTTACATTTGATTTGTGTTGAATATTGCAGTAATTGAGTTCTTCAAGTCTCAAAAACAGCAACAGTTGTAGTATCTCAATACTAAAAGAGGCAACCCTATCTGAATCGCGTTCTTCCAATGTAACAGTTTCCCAACAAATGCGCAAATTTCTCTTTTTGTTGTTACAATAAAACTACGTATAATTAACAATTTATGCGACCATTTCCCTTAAAGACTGTCATCAAATTATTTATTTAACAGACAAAGAAGTTACGTTTCGCGCTATTGTAGAGCTTGTCATATTTTATTTGGCGGCGACTAAGGCTCTTTTCATGCGTAATGGACGTAAAAAGAACGCCTACAGGCAACTAAGATCAGAGTAGACTTGTTATTTTATGACAAAAATATAAAATAATACTTTTATGTAACACTTAAAAGCACTTTCAGCTATTAACAGTTGATAAACCGAACGCTATCTGATTTAGATCGTAGATAGATTCTGGTTTAGTAGATTGGTTGTCTTTACACATGATTGGCACTAACGCTAATCATATCTTACTAAATAAGGAAGTGACTAGACTAAGTCACGTACTTATCGAAGTGATATGTAAATTTAATAAAAAAGCTTGATAAATAGTATTAATATATGACAATTTAGACCCATGTTAATGGAGTGATCTTATTGACATCTCATCTCAATGTTCCAAGATTAATACGGACTCCAAACTAGAGTAGTAACATGCAAATTAACACCAATCTACGAACCCTCCCGCCATCGACTAACGTATTAGATTGTTCCCGCCAAGTTATCCCCACGGTCTTATTGTCAAGTTAATTTGCTCTAAACAGTATAATCAATCGAAATTTCTAGAGGGATCATGAATAATTCGGCGAACAAATGAACTGGCGGAAAAGTTTCCTCCCCGGGCGTCGCCGTTGTAATGAATATACACCCTTAAAACATTTCGCAAACTCTATTGAATGAACTTTAATTTTGATGAAGTATTATGTACCGCAATTTAGGAGGGAATCGGTTTTTGCACCGCCATAATACTCTACTGTTACAAATGGCTAAGTTTGTTTGTGTAAAGTAATAGTCGTGAGGCGGTCGTTGTTGGCGGCGTTTTTGTCGAATTCAACCTATTTTTAGACTGAACTGGCTCATTTCAGGGTTTCCCTCTCATTTGTCTATTTTTTTTTATCTTGGGTTAATTATGGCTACTTAGACCACTGTATCTCCAGCTGGGTCATTGACGATTTTTATTTAATATTTTAGGTCTAGCTTGAGCAGTTCCACTCGTCGATTAGCACTTTTCTCCTCTCCTCAAAGTAATGGCCCATTAGAACCACTTCTAACACAATAAATACTCTCATTAAAGTTCATAATAAATGTAACACCATCAGTAAACTCTTGGCCTGTACAACATTTCTCTCCCATTATCCTCAGATGAAAACGAGAATTGTTACAATTATATACTTTTTTATTTTATTGAGCGTCATATTTCTGCTTGTGAAAAAGCATCCGTTTTTTATTGTCGTGTCAAATTTTTATTCACTTTCCCAGTAAGTACTCTCGAATGTTGAGTACTGTGTCAACATTTTTTTAAGAGAACAAGAAATGTAATGGATCCCTGTATTTTATATTATCTGTATATTACGAATGTATTTTTTTCGAAGAGTATAGTCTGTTTTACATTATGGTAGAACTTATTGTAATGAGGAAGATGATACCGTGATTTGAAATTCTTTATAATATGAGTCCATCACGATTTTGTTTAGTATGGGTTCAGTGAGATTTAGACGGCATTAGGGCTAAGTATCACTATTTAATTTCGATCTACGATGTGATCCTTTCCCGTGATGTTCAATGTTAGGATTACATAAACTTTTAATATCATTTTTACTAGTCTTGAAAATATTTCGAGTATTTTTCGAGAATTTGAGGTTAATACTTGACATAATATTTAAAAACTAACTAAATTGTAATCCAGTAGTTAAATAACAAAATGTATTTTTCGACACTAAATATTTTTTTGTTTATTTCCAGAACTTTCCTCAACGAGTTTACTGCGGCTGTACTGTCCTAAAAAACTTGCACGAGTAAAACACGGCGGCCATAATACGTTGCATACAGAGTAATCAGATAAAGCTAGTTTGAAAACCAGTTTCCTGCAAGCAAGCCACCGTAGCAAATAGCTTGAAAATTAACGCAGCTACCGAATTGCAATCCTCGAAATTCACGTGCGCCGTGCATCGGCTATTTTGTAGCCCAACGATTACATACGCGGTTGCCTGCAAACGAAAGCTATCTGACAATATGCTGACTCTTCAAAGGCTAAAAGCTTATTTGCTTCCGTCCCAATTGATCGCCCAATTTGGCCCATGAGATGGGATTGATAGTATTGGGAGTTCACACTCAAAGAGGTATGTTTACGTGCGTTTCGATTGATGACATGCCATTAATGATTGAAGTTACTAAGTGACAAAAGCAGTTTCTGCCATCTAATTTACATTGGCACCTAGGTATTTTGTCAGTAGAAGACTAGGAATGCGCTAGTTCTTTACAATTATGAAACTTGTGTTTTTATCATTCAATTCAAAATCATGTCATTTATTCAATTCACTTTTTGAACGTCATCATAATTATAGAAAACATAAAACATCCAATCACTGTCTTTTCAGATACTTAGTCTATTATCAAGTTAAATTTTATATCCCCCAATCCACAAATCATTTAATGAGTTCAATTTTATATTCGCAATCTTTACTCCTGTTTCAACTTTCCCAATTCTGACAGCAACTTATAGACTTCCTCAGGATGATCCCGGCGTGCCCTTCGTGACTGATTCGAGCGATCGCCGCTCACCGCGAGAAATGTGCGGTCACTCCTGGGGCCAGAGGTCCTACCACCATCACTTAAAGCAATATTACTACATTTGTGGAAGCGTGACAGCGCACTACACAGTGTAGAGCACCGTCTCTTTTCCACAACTGCAGTGATATTACTTGAAGCAGTGGTGGTAGGTATCCAGTTAGGATAACTCCACGATCGTTATAATCGATGGCCGCAGGTGGTCTGGCTTTAAGCTTATCGGGTTCCGGCATCGAGATCTTCCTTACCTTATTTAGTATTGAGTATGTAGATGTTTTTTGGAGTGCAGATAGCGGCAAGTGAAGCGGAAAGTCCTATTTTACTTTTTAGCAAAATTTTCTCCCGTATTTTTTTTGTGTTATACGACTCAAGTTTTTATTGTTGGTATGCTAGTACGAATAACAATATTCTCTCTTCAGAACATCTTCTCCGACCATTACAGAAGGCACTACAGCAGGAACCAACTTAATAACTACATGCGCATAATTCGACAGCCCTGTGCCATACGCGGAATTTTTTGCATAGTCGACAAGACAAACTCATTCAGTATGCGAAGTGTTTCATATTGAATAAAATTTGCATGTGACGCCGTGTTAGGACCGTGCCAAAAGTATGTCCGCACATTAAGTAAGGTGACCTACGACCTCCGTTAGCGATTTGGAAGCCCGCCAGGGTAGTCCACGTAAATTTTGTTCCCAGAGTTGAACATTAGGGGTGAGGGTTAAAAAGTTAAATATGAACCGTGTTCCACCGCCGTGACGAAGGTAAGTTATTAATTTACACGCGAACTGAAGGTTAATCCGAGAATTTGTATCTTAACATGTGGATAAGCTGGTAGACAGATGTCAGGGATTTTCTAACCCAACGGTATTTGTACGAAAGTGTGACATTAATGTTTTAACGTTGAAGGTAAAAGAAAATCTTGTGTGTGTAACTAGGTTAAAGTAAGTATGGGGTTTTATTTAAACATAAAAAATATTTGAAGATTACCTGGTGTCGTTATTTCATTCAGAAATAGAGAATAAATTAATTAATTCTTCATGGACTTTACAGTAATTTTTACTCATAAATATTGCAAAATGTAACACCCAGTTATGTCAGATTATCATAGAACGTAGAAATATCCCGCTACTAAATGACTAACATAAAATAAACCCAATCATAATTCAGTACATCTCGCGCGTCGTATATTTTATTCAGACCAAAATCTAAAAGTGAACACATAGTTTTACGATGACAACCGATGGCTTACAATCTTGGATAAAAAGAGTTACACAATAGTGATATCATAAACTTTGCCGTTCATCCCGCGAACATAAACGGACAGTGGGAAATAAATCGAAAGAGCTATAAAACCTCAACGATCGGCCCGAAATATCGGCCGTAATAACAGTACTGTCGTTAAAACAGAAAAAGAAAAAAGCCAATGGCGGCGTTATCAACCGAAAACTAATTCAAAGTTCTGTCATTGTTTGCCGTCGGGGAGCCGAGTGAAGGAATAAAAAGCATCTTGTCGCCAAACGATATCGAGTTTCTTGAAGCAATTAAGATAAAACTGACGACAAAAGCCGTTGGGTTGCTCACAGGCTCCTTTGTTGGATCGCGGTGGTAATTAACGGGCGAGTACTAGCTGCCCGCAGCCCCGCATGGCCGAACTACGCAGCCCCACCTACGACCAACTCATTTGTAACTAAAACAATTAGGGGCACGGTTAAAAAATACTTTATCGAATTACGAACGTTAACTGCCCTATTTAAAGCAAGAAAATACACTTACGTATTATATCGTGTTTAAATACTGCGATTGTTTTAATTTTCCTAGCTTTAAAATATGTAGGATGTAATTTCTGATGGCAGACTATCGCATCTATTTCAGGATTTCTGCCTACGCTTAAACTTAAAAAAGGGAAAACACTTGATAGCCCATCAAACTCCAATATAAATTATATCGTTCCGATTAAACTCCCACAAGTATACGTGTCAAGTATCAAGAGTATAGTAGTATTATTTTTACAAGATTTAGGTAGAGTCGTTAAGTAGCCACGGAACGGCACGACTGTAGTAATATACGGTGTTCATAACGTCTGCTATGACTGTAAAGAGCTTTGGTCTAGGGTAGGTGTGTGGTCTAATTCAAGAGCTCAGCTTAAGCTGGTTATATAAAGCTAGGTTTTAAATTCCCATCGTTGTGTACTTACTTTAGTTTAGTATTTCTATACAAGACATAAAAATAAAGCGGCAATAAACTACATATTACAAAAATCTATATTATTTGCATAATTGTAAATGTCACACCGTTACCTCGAATTTGTAAATAATTCAATATTCTTAATAGTTTTAACTCAGTAATCGAGAAACTTAAAAACATCGTCGATAATTAAAGCTTTTCACAAACTGAGTATAAGGTTTTCCAACAACATATTTTCTAAAAACAGGATAATGTAGACCATTGGGCATATGTGTCATATCAGACTAAGCTACACACTCTGCATACATACCAAAATTGTATGCAAACCCAAAAATAAGCCTTAGAGTAATCGCGATAGTGATCCCACAACACAATGAATAATACGCTGCAATTATAACGAATGACAAAGTAAGCACACGACCTATCTTTCCTGAAATATAACAAGCGATTTACACCTTAAACGCGCTCATAAAGCGTTGCATTATCCCGTACACAATGTGGGCTTGGACAAAAAGATACCCACTACAGTTAATGGTAAGCCATATAGCAGTGTTTACTGTAAGAGCCGAAATGTGATGCCGCCAAACATTTTCACGGTAATCCCGGGAGCGACACTCTACCGGGATTGCTTCCAGGGCATAGTTTTCTATTTATTAATATTATTATAGAAGTTGATTTTGTACTGATGTTGGATATTACATGGATTTAAATTAAGGTTTTTTAATGCTTATCATGTGCCTAGTTGATTTATTTTTATCAAAGTACGCTTTTAAAAGTTGATTTCAAAGTTTAAAAGCACAATACTTTGTCTATTAGTCCTAATGCTATGACTTACTGTTAAATTCATAATTAATGAAAGAAAAAACAAAATAATTTAAATACAGTTTAAAATCACAAGGCTTTCAAATAGCCCAATTTTATTTAATTAGGTAGTTATAGTTTTTGACTACTGTAAGGACTTGTACCTTTACACCCTTTACTCGTGCTCCAAAAGTAAACCTTATTTAACAAAAAGATATCAGTATTTAAATATAGTCTAGACTAATTATCTCAACATTATGCGTGCGTTGTATCCCTCGCCCACAATCCTGGAAACTCAGTAAGTGGGCCTGTTCAAAGAATGGAATTAAACAAAGGAGCCGCATCTATTATTTTTATTATCCTATATAAACTGTTGTCAAAATTGTGCTCTTTATAAATGAGGTCGTTATCCGTACTGCTTGGATGCCCTCGTGAGGTCAAAATTACATGGACCTAGCTGATGACTTGGTAAATTTGTGCGTTGCAAATGGACGGTATATATTTTATTTTGGGACCCCCTTATTACTTTATGTATTTTGGCTGAGTTACGGAAATTTAAGTACGTAATTATGTTGTGAATGTTGTTTTGTGGATATTGTTTTTAAATGGCTGCACCTCATAACTTACAACAAAGGAAAGTTGTTTTTCTCAATAAATGTTACGAATGTCAACAACTGCACCTTAATTTGCCTCAGTAACGACACAACAACTTCAATATTTCTCTAAAAGTAATCGTATCACCTCTGGGTAGACCAGACGTTACACACATTCTATGACCAAAATCCAAATTGCCTCAATTCAACACAAGTTCGAGTTTCGTGTGAAACCTTAAACGCAGTTAGTGGAACAGTTTTGATGTGAGCACAAACAGTCAATCGCATCGTCTTCGTGCATTGTTCGGCCTCTCTTGGCCCCACTCGGCATCATTCGGCAATTTGATTGGTCAGTGGCCCGTGCTTCATTACTAGCTATTGCTAATCCTGATACCGCTTAGCCTTAGAGCTATTAATTTCGGTTACTAATCGAATTATTAATAAACCGTGAATCAATTAATGGGTACGGAGGTATGATGAGGATTTATATTTTTTTATTTAATAGAAATAATATTTAACTAGAAAATTAAAACAATATAAAGTGTTGTTTTCATTGCCTAATTATTCCGCTATAATTAATAATAGTAACTGTAGCAGAATGACTAACATAAAGATAAAGATTGACAGGGTTTGGACCAAGTGTTACCCAGAATAAAGACACAGTGAATTTAGTTTTTACCTCAATATCATCTCTGTTCATCAAATTCTGTCCCTGCAGTCAAGAGAAAAACACGTTTTAAGTTGTGAATTAATTGACCAAAAATGAACCGGCCTATTAATAATGGAAGGCAAAATGATTTTATTTCAAGGAATAAAATCACCGCTATAAGTAAAATTAAAACGGTAACTATCACTATCAAAAACTCTGACACTCTCAAAGAAATACTTATCAAATGCCTCAAGTAGTTCTAAAAGCTAGACCTAGTAAAACCAAGACGACGACATTACCAAAGTATACATCTTAAAAATACACCACCAATAACTGTACACTTTACTCCGACAGCGTCGTGTCCATAACTTTGAAACAAAACAGACATCGGGATAGAAAGACTTACAGCTCCAAGTCTCGAAGTTTTCTTTTGTTCAGCAAAGAGTACTGGCTCTTGAAGTCCAGGGATATTTTTGAGGTTTGCTTTTGAGCTTTAAATTAGTTGAGTACATATTTTTGCATTCAAAGGAAGATTTTGTGTGGTTAGTATAACTTTTTGAGTAACTGATCTCTAGTTTTGTTATATCACGGTAAATAATTTCGATAAAATGTTGACTCGTCTAATTCGCAGCATAAACCTAAAAAAATCAACACTACAACTACAATACAGCAACTAGAGTCGGTAACGTTATGAAAGTGCCTGAATAGGCCTACTCGAAAATTAAATGAAAACCTTTTGATTTTTGACACTATTTTATTTTTCAATAATAATGCCCCTTCATGTAATAGAACATTCTCGATAAAACCTCGCTTTGCTGAACCTGTGTTTTGCTAACA
This sequence comes from Chrysodeixis includens, assembly GCA_941860345.1. Lineage (NCBI taxonomy): Eukaryota > Metazoa > Arthropoda > Insecta > Lepidoptera > Noctuidae > Chrysodeixis > Chrysodeixis includens. The sequence continues at coordinate 12,288,463 of OW796099.1, forward strand.
TGTTGCTAAACATGTTAGCGTTTAAAAGGACCGGGACCCATCTTGAAGTTATTCTGTGCACTTTAAAAGATAGCAACCTATAAATGTCCAATAACCCTTTTTATTGAATAATTATATAAGTACAATTAACAAGACGTAAATATTCAACAGTGACAATACAGTCTTGTTAAGTATACCCTACTCACAAAGATACGTTAAGATGCCCATTAAAAGCACACAGCTATTACTGCTTACCCTTCAAAAAGTCAGTCATAATGATATAAAAATACGACCATTATCCCAAATCCCGTTGCCTAGCAACGCAATGGTGTTATTTATATTTTGAAACAGATCTTTGAAATCTTTTTCGCTATCAAAGTGAGATATCTCTTTGTAATCTCCTTGAATAATATCGGATTAACAAGAGTTTGTTACTAATCCGTTTCCTTCGGTCGAAATCCCTTTTATCGTATTGCTTGGCTCAACCCAACCTAGTTATCCATTTTGTAGGTTAATTCGGCGACATCTTTTATCTTAAAAAAAAACGTTTGTCAATAATGAGCGTCTGGTTTCTTCCCCATTATTATGCTTTTGTTCAGACGAATTGATTTCGGAGTTGTGGCGGCCATAATAAATTAAATTTGGTAAATTCTTGTTGAATTTATTTTATTTTTACTATTGTTATTGCTTGGGTTTGTGTGCCTAAGTTCTTGGCTAACGGATCGTTAAGGGACCTCTACTGAATGGATGTTTGTTCAGACTGTAGTCTGTACACTCGTGATACTTATGTGTGTAAATGTTCTACAGAAGAGCTTACAGCCTTTAATATTACTACTTAAAACGAACATCTGAGATGCTTTTCATTACTGTGAGAAAATAAAACACGTCGACAACGTGTGAAAAGATTTCAACTAGAAAGAGATTTAAAAATACGACGAAACGACGTACAAATATCTATCATACTCACATAAGTTTCATATTCTCAGAAATCAAAACAAACAAGTAATCAAATCAGAAACCAACCCTTCATATTCACACCTTTTCATGGGCACTTAAAAATAGATCCAAATATCCCATGGAACCTGCGACTGTCATATAACCCACACATCGACAACAACTCATTTAATTCAGATCTATGTAGGTTCATATAAAGTCTGTTATTGCTCTACAATCCGCGTACAAGCCTATAACATGCTCACACACTCGCAACTGTTAGAGGGATTTTGTATTAAAACATTATGACAAAATTATAGCACACACTTGGGAACGGCAAGAGCTTAAAATGTTTGGGACGTGACATTTTAGTTTGAGACCGTACTAAGGACGAGTATTTGACTCTACTTAAACGACACAGTTAAGAGCGCAATGTACGGAGTAAGCTGCGAAATGATTTCATGACGAAAAAGGTTTTGTAGTGGAAATAGCTGCGACTGTTGTTTTATTTGAGTTACGGTCCTCGACGACTCATTGTTGTCTCGGATTCCGTTTTTAGAACGTTCAAGATTTATTGCGTATAGTTTAGGTTTAGAGTGGCCATCCGCCATCAAATAAAAATGTTCAACTAAAGGTAGGATTCTTTTAATGGTTAAGGGGTTATATTCCTGTGTTATTGGTTGAATATCACCAGAATAAAGCTGTGTACGCTGCAGAAATTGATGTATTATTAGAGAACTGTTTTGGAATTCCCTGTATATACCAGCCAAAGAAACGAGATGGTTTCTTTCATGTTAAGTACGAGTAGGAATTTGCGACATGTTATTGAAAAACAGAATTGGTTCTTAAAAGTATGTTACTGCGATTTCTGTCCGACGAATGTTCGCTACGTAAATGTAGCACGCTAGAGAGATATTATGCAATCTCGAATAACTAAATCTCATTCACCAAGACTAATCCCCTGATTTGTCGTCGAAAACATAATAATATCTGACATTACTAAATCCCTGATGTATTAAAACAATAAATTATAATTAAGAGGGCAAGTAATAATATATTTGAAAACATTCATTTTAATTTCCATATAGTTTTTATGACAACTTTTACGGGGGATAAGCATTAGTGATGAAATATTGCGAGATCACAATCATGTTTTAAGAGTCTAGTAATTTGCTGTAGGGTGCATTCGTAGAATCAATCTCTAGAGATTGATATTTCGTTTTTCATAATCATGTAACGCAGTGCAAAAATTACTTGGTATGTTTTCGAAAATTTTGTTCTTATTTTTTATGGAGCGTTCAACATTTCACATTTGCGTAGAATCAATATCAACACTCCTGGTTAATGCATAGCAGTTATATTAATAATGTGTATTTTTTCTTTCAGCGTGTATGTGCATATGTCATAACTGGTTGCGATTGATACTAAAATATTATATTTTAAAAATCATGCTACGGAATTAATTCTAACAATCATTTTTGTTGTATCGTAAACTTAAATTAAATATGAACTTATCAAGCAACTGGTCCAAGCGGTTTGAAATTCTAAGCACGCTACAAATATAACAAGGAATTTTGACGTTTCCAGTTGGTGCTAGAATGTCTTTAGTAGTTCCCGTCTCGTTTCGGCCGCCTTGTAACGGCCGGAACCCAAGCATCTGCTTAGCTTTTAATTTTCTGGATGTCTGTAAAACAAACTGCCTTACCCAAGGGATATGAAAGTAAATGAAACACTGATGGCTCCTTAAATATGCCGAGTTTAGCGTTGATCGTTAATTTCCTTAGAGAATCTTGAGTACTAAGCGGCGTTTGGGAATTAATACCAAAAAAGTTGCGTTCGACTTGTCTTTGAAGACTGTTTTATTTATCGTCGTATTTGCATGGCAGCACCTATCTACAATTGTAATATTATCTTGATTTAAAATGTTATTATATACAGGGTGACTTTGAACTCGTGGGTAATATTTTAAACTAAGACACTATTAATGATACTAATAGCGTTAGGGCTACTTTTACGCAAAAAAAAAAATTAAAAAGAATGGTGGAGTGTGGGGCTTAGGCCGTGAGGCGGCCCCGTATCCACTAAAACCCCCGGGTTTTCGGCGTGCGCCACCATGGAGGGGTCACGGGAAACCAAGACGATTACTTCCGCGACCCCTCCGGCGCCTGGCCGGGCGTCGGATGCACGGCCCCGCCGGGGGGAACTAGGTAACTACCTGCATTTTTTATTTTTTTTTAAGTAAAAATAGCCCTAACGCAATTAGTATCATTAATAGTGTCTTAGTTTAAAATATTGCCCACGACTTCAAAGTCACCCTGTATATGGACTATTTATAGATCAAACGTGCCGCAAATTATGTATTTTTTTTTCTTTCTTAAATATTCAATATCATATTCACGCTAAAAGCAAAACTTCCAAAAAGATTTCCGGTTCATACAAGCAACAAACCTTTCAGGTAGTTTTATCGACTAACAAAAATGATGACAGAAAAGATTCTTGAGTCTTAAAACTTTGCTATTTTCCTCACGAAGGGTTTTCGTCTCTTGAGGTTTTGTCGCGCTAACGCTAAAAGATTCACGAGTTGTGGGTCCCCAATCAAGAAGTTTTCGATATACGCTCGAATCTAGGTAAGTGGAAAATCTGTTCTATACACGAATTTGCTCTCCTACAAAATTACCTGACCGGACAATTATGTTTTTGTTCGTTGGAACTTTGTTCGGAATTATGTTATTTGGAAAGTTTGCGTCCGCTGTGGTCTTTAACTTGCGGCATTCGTTTAAAGAATCACCTAATATAGTGTCGGGACGGTGGGCGGACACGATAGTGTATTGTGTGGCGATTACGTCACGCTCTTTAGGGACAAGCTCGTTACTGCGAATTGTTACATCTTACTCCACTGCTATAAATGTTATTAGTGTTTACTGTTTATAGTTGTGTCGCCTTAAGCCGGGAGATAGCGAGTAATATCATGCACCTTATTAAGGAACTTGTTTTTGTTTTAGCTTGCAGAAAGGGTCAGCTATTTTCTTTGTAACATTATACTATATTGATGTAACCTTTTGTACAAAATGAAAGAATCGCAAAAATATTTTGATTAAGACCATCAAACTTTTTGCAACACGAGTACGTAACAAACGACTCGGAGAAAATAGCAAACATACAATCTAAATCCAAAAACCTAGTCAACGAACACGAACGCAAAACTAAAACAAGTGAGCCTCCCGAAAAAAACTCGACTTCGCTACTTTCCTTCAAATATTCGGGTCAGCCATTGTTCCTTTGTCACCGCGCTGGACAACCTCCGAACAAACTTAACTTTGCATTCTTTCTCGTCTGTAGTGCACTAAGAGAAGACTCACCTTTATCATTCCGACTGCATGGTTGACTTGTAAAGAGGCACAAAAGATATCTGACGTTCGCTTCGGTGGAATTCTCCGGTTTTTCGTTTGTTGCTCTCTTGGACTCGAAGGTATTGACCAGGACTGAGTAATCTCCTTGATGGATCCGCGCTTTGTTTTTCATTAAGAATTTGACGCGATCTCTAAAGGATTGCTAGGCCGTTGCGGACGATACCTTTATTTTCATTAATAATTTTAAGTGCAGAGGCGTTTACTTTTAACAGCTTGTGTTTACTTTTAACAGTAGTGTTTGTTGTCTTTTTGATGGTTCGGTAAATTGATGGTTGTTTAATAATTTGATTGCTAAAATTGATGACAAAATATACGTCCGGTTCTATTAATCTTGTTTTTCTTTCAACACAACCAATTCACACGAAACTATTCGATTTGATAATCTTGCTCCCACGTTTACCACTAACACCCAAGAAAAACTGAATAAAATAGATCGACATGCCAAAAAGTAAAAGCTAAATCTGATTTAAATATTTCCCATAACCCCGATGGTAGCCTTAAAGTTTCAAAGCGAGCTGCTGACTTTTTAGGGGTCACTGGACGGACATAAGCAACCCAAAAACCCCTTCTCGCAACAGGTACTGACAGGGCAGTAAGCCCTTTGCTTTCACGCGAAAAAACCTGTAAGGTACAGTTTTTTGGCTTGTGAACTGACGTTGAGAAAATTAAGGCTTAAATGGACTGCCATATTTCGGTATACCATGTAAAAATTAATTCTATCGATACGTTTCACCATAGTATATTTACGGACAGTAAATAAATATTTAGGTACCTTTATCTGTATAAAGAACAAAGTGATATTTTTAAGGCTATTTAAAAATGTCACTTTAGCTTGCGAGCGGTATGTAATACGAGCATTCCTGAAATTAAATTAAACACCTTGACAGTACTTGCTTTAAAACAAAAGTAAAAGCATTTCTCGGTGTTAGTGGGTTAAAATAATCTTTGATTAGAATGTTTGTTTATTTTAGTAACGAGAATACCCAATATAAAGTAAGCGTTTAAATCGTTTACTCTACTCGATTTTTTTTTATTCTTAAGTTTTGTTCTGAACTATTTTACAAAAGTAATATGTTAAATCAACCTTGTTCTTTCGATTGCTCTGTATATTGAGCTGAGTTAGTTCACAAAGAGCGAAATTCGGTCAGAAAGCTTACTTGAGATCTCGGGCACAAACAGATTCTATTCCACACCCAGACTGGTTAAAAATAAACGTTGATAACAACAGCGCATAGCCCATTCGTAACTCGTATTCTCTCAAGGGGCAAATTGAAAAATTCCTAAAATAAAAGCGGCTGGGAAACTAGAAAATCCTAGACAGGGGCCAGTTCTGCGGGCATTAATACAACCGTCCTGAACGTCCACATTCACTAAGTAACGTACGAGACGTCTCAGTTTTTCCGAAAGGGAAGATATAATATCGCATTAGGAAGAGACAGATGGTAACATTACCTAGTATACCATTTCTCGGAGGACGTTTAAGTTGTGGGACACGTAAAGTGTTGCCATTTGTTCACTTGTAAGTTGTGTTTATTCTTTTTCTCTTCCGGGATCCTTTTCGGTTGGTTATGAGTAATGGAGGGTTGGAGGGCGAGTGACATGAACGGTCGGCCCTTGACGTGAAATACTTTTACAATGCGACAGGGATTGTTGCGCACTGTATTGTGGGATTTCTCTTTGAGACGTGTAATACATGTTCCATTAGACATTGTGATCTCTTAATTGTGTTGCTCACTGCTTTTTTGTGTACTTGTAGTGGGTGTTTCAAAATGTTACGTCGTATCTTATCTAATATCTTCTATTTTATATCTATCTTCCTTTTTATTTGTATCCTTTTTTAATTTTGTCATTGTAGGGATCGGTGGCGTTAATTTTATTTACAAATCTTTCATTTTTGCAGTTTTCTTAGGTCTAGCCTGAACTATCTTAGAGACGCATCCAATCTCAGATTTAGGTTGTTTTTCATTTTTCAAACCTTTTTCTTCCCTTTTCCTTCTTTAAACAATCGAGGTTTAGTCACATTTTCGATTCATCTAATGCTTAAAACAAAAATAATAGACCACTTTATATTTAAAAAAAACATGTATATGGTCGAATTAAGAAACTTTCTCCTTTTCAAAGTCGGGTAATTAAAAAAAAACAAGAATTACTGTTTGCTTTTCAATATTTCTAACCTTAAGAGTTCCAATTAGTGGCGTGTACATTATGAAAGTTCTAAGACGTCTTAATAATCCATTATGATTGTTAAAACTTTTGTTAAATTATTCATATCTTCAAGAATAATCCGTTGTAAATAATATCAAGCTGCTGAGTTTTCAAAAGATCTTACAAAGTATTTTAGCAAACACAATTTTATAGCATACAACATCAAAGTACTAGTAAAATTTTACACAAGTCTAAAACTCGGTTAGACATTTTCTAAGGAATATATTTTATTTGCACTCCGCTAAACGAATATATTCAGTGAATGTGTCTAGAATGTGACAAATAGATATGTTCATACACGTCACAGCAAGCTGAATTCCTATTTCCGTGTCAACAAATTTTGAATAAAATAAATATTTTCGTGTACAATCTCTTCGCCGGTTTTTACAGTGTTTTGGCACTTATTATAACTGGAAAAGGAAACATTATTTCTGTGTCTCACCTTATGAAAATCTTACACAAAAATACAAGCTGTGGGAATGTTTGTATTTCTGATTAAACTTTGGCCACAGAACTGCGAAAATCAGGCTAAGGTTGCCAAAAAAATTCCGAGAGAGTTGCCAATAATCTAGAAAAATATTTCGAGCACTTTGAAACAATATCTCGAGGAATTTTTGAGAGTGGTAACCCCACAACATCCTGTAGGCTTGTTCCTATAACGCGCACTACACATTGATTAGAATTCGACCCCAACACAAACAAAGAGCGAATTAAATAAAAACGTGTAATAAAAAGTTTATCTCTGTATGGACCTAATGCTATTTCGGGAGAGGGTTTTAACCCTGAAGACGCTGACGATATCCATTACCATTCAGTACCAACCCCAATAAGAATAAAGAAGCTCGAAAAATAAAAGACTGGGTAATTGAATCCCCATAATGGCATGGGTAGAGAAATATATGTAGATTACGGTATTCGGATGCGAGAACATTGGGCGGTATACTGAGATTTTACACTTCGCCGATAGCTGCCAATCCCTTTAATATTATTATGGTAATACGGCCAATTTCAATAAAAGCGTTCGTCGCAAAAGACATTTTCTTTTAGACGCTATGTATAAATCCGGTAGACATGTGCCGGTTTTGCAGACACGGGTCTGAATTTGTAGCTCATATCATTTCACGGTTTTCGGGGTCCCGTATTTAAATGGACCGAGAAATTAATTGGTTGAATATGTTTTCTGCTGATGTTGATACTGGCCACTTATTTGCTTGTGTTCACGCTCGTTCCACCTTTTCGGATGAACAGAATACAACGGTATTAACATATTAATGACGCGAATTACTATAGAGTTTTAATTATTTTGTGAATTAATGTTCGAAAGTGATTGGTGTTTATTGTTCGTGATAGGTTCAATTACGATCATTATGCTGTCAAGCTCATGATCAATGATAAATAAATTAAATTATCAAATTATTTCAACAATACATAATGTCGTTTACGTTTAAAAACAAGAACTTAATATTTGCTTAAGCTATAAAGGTTGTTTGACGATGTAACGTAGTTCGAGTAATTCCGGAGTAAATTTTGTCGGACATTTTCCTTTCATAGCAGAAAATCTTCTTAACGAAACATAAAGGCTTCCTAGTCGGTAGTGTTTATTGCCAGTGGCTCGGGTATCGCGTGTCGCGTACTGCGATACGTCTCCGGAGGCCGGCTACTACACTATGGAGATAAAGTACTAGTTTTAATCTTGTTATATAATATTTTACCCGGCGGAGACCAAAAGGAAGATTTATAGATGCGCCGTCTTCATGCCTCGTCGCAGTTTTCTTGGACATAGGCCTTACTGGCTAGTATGAGGTCAGATTTTCCACGCTGACCTATTTCCACATATAGCGTATTTTTCTAGAATGACTATAAATGTGATTCTCAACAGTCTCTTAGTACACAGATACCCAATAAACAAAAAAAAATACAATTTCTTTACTTCGACCATACAAGAAAAACTTACCACAACATAATGCAGTATTGCAAGAAGAGCTTTCAATAAGCTCCACTCAACGTACTGAAAAAAATACATAATATTCTCTGTCATTTTTATAAAAAATAAAATTAATGCAATCGTAATTTCGTCTTCAAAATTTCCTTTTACATTTTTGTCAGAGCATTGTAGCTGAGATGCCACATAAAATAAATGTAAATACAAAATGTAGCGCTACACTTTTCCTTGAAAGTCGTCAGTCATTTAAGGAAATGGGTTTCCGCGAAGGCTTATGTATCTGACATCTTGGATACTTAATACAATAATGCAATTTATTTAAGCCAACACAACGTGTTCTTGAGATCGTTTTAAGCTGGGCTTATTTATTAACATGTTCGAGTTGTGGTGAAATACTACGATTTTTTTTCCTTGTTTAGGATCAGTTGAATTTTTTAGGCTAAGATTGTCGCCACTGCAAAAAAATTGATAAATGTATTTTTTTAAAACAGTAATAAATACTAACAATTTTTTTCGGAAATTAAATTGGAATGAAAAACGTTTTGATTTTTTATAATTCCTCAACAGTACACATTCAAAAGGACCTCAAACCAAAAAAATACATGAATTCATCCCCAAATCATTTACCTTCATCTAGAAAAAACTTTCCCAATTTCAAACAAAATTCATTTTTAAAACAAAATCTTATTTCCCGACTTCAAGAATCGCGGGCAATCCTCAAATAATCTCTTAAGCCCAAGTCTTAAGTTAGGGCATTACGAACTCTTTTGAACCACAAACGCCTTGTAAGTCTTGCTAACTGGAAGGCTAATTTCATCTTCGAACATTGATTGATATCTGATGTTTATGCTGTATATGTTGTGACAGTAAACTACATATATTCATATATTATAGTTCAATTTGTGATTGTATAATATCTAAAAGTAAACAACCAGAACATAATAATATAGTTGCAGTAGTGTCTATATTTGTGTAGTGCAACTTAACCTGGAGATATACTACTTTGTCGTGCCGCGTTGGCCCATTCATATTTGTAGATTATATCTTTACTCATTGACAATGGCTCTACAATTGGTTTATGGCGCGTCACGCTACAGTAGTATGCTTTTTTTGGCATTATTATTATAATGTGATCACTGATTAGTGTCAAGGGGCCTACCACCACGCATTAGAGTATTGCACTTGTGGAAGTGTACCAATTTATCGCACTGCGTAAAGCGTCAACTTCCTTTTACAACAGTAAGAAAATTAACATCAACTCTTAAAGTAAGATTGTGGCCATGGTAGAGTAAGCATTATCACGTCTCGTTTTCACGTCGGATTAAGTTATGTCCTATCTTGACCAAAAAGTCTAAACCCAAAAAGTCGATCCGAACCCGAAAAGGACTTCGCATTTTTATTAAATATTTTTTTAATATTTCTCTTGTGCTTATTTTATTGCACCAAAATAAATTATCTGATCACGAAAAACTAAAAATTAATTATTCCTTCCTACCAACACTACCAACAGAAAATTTTAATGAGAAAAACTTGGCAGCGCTAGTTCATAATTATGGAATGTATTGGTTTCCCCTGTAATGCCCTCCTCATACGTCTGTGTTTAATGAAGCTGAGGCGCGTCGAGAATGCCGAACGTAAACAGAATGGTTTTGCTCTAACTATAGAAACTAACTTCGATTTCATCGCTTTAATATGCTCAAATTGTTCTTGCGGATTTTGAACTGAAAATTGAAATTGTTTGAGCGTTAGGTTGTCTAGATTTAAAAAGGTTATTATTTAATAAAACTTTAAGATAATACGTCACATAATTTGCAAGAAAAAGTTCCTATATACAATATAAATTATACAATTACTTTTGAATAATTACCAAGTGATAAAAAGGCATAATCTTTTTATTGCATTACTTTAAAATTTACAGATTGAGTCCTAAAACATTGACTATGATATGCAATATTATTACACTTTTTATGAGTTTATTGTGACTAACACATTTTTTTTCACGAGAGCTAGTGACTAGTTAAAACCTTTTTCTTTGTAAGGTCTTGTAATCCTCATGGACACCCACCTCCTCGGGGAAGAAACCGGGTAGTGTCATATTCGTAGGTACTAACAGAGCTAGTGATAACTTTTTTGTGGCGGGGGAATCCTCATGGACACCTACCTCCTCGAGGAAGGAAGCGGGTAGTGTCAGACTCTTACTGACTAAACCTGAACCACCACGAACCTCTCCCGCGTTTGATCAGTGGAAATGCGTTACTCGCAACTAGTTTAAACCAAGCTGGTGTCATCGTGAGACAAGACAGCGCACAAAACTGCACGTAACGCCGCACGCTGTCTCGTTTTCACTACTGTTACCCTATTTAAATCACCTAGGCGTACTAGGTATGGTCTTTTAAAGTTAAATTAAATGGTATTTGGTTCTCTTGATGACGTCATATCTCCTTTATTTCCATAATCCTAGTTAAAAGCAATTCTACGTTACGCTGCGGTGCAAGTGTGTTCGGAGTGGTCTGTTTGCATTTGAACTTTATTAATTTAATCAGTGATCGCGTATATTGCTCGCGAGATTACATACCACGGGTACCTGTTTAATTAAGGTTTTATCAAAGCATTGTTGATGGATTAAGTATTTTCTTTATTCATGACCTGAAGATTAAGATTAGTTTTCAAGATTAGAAAAAAAATATCATTTTGTATACTCCCGTACACAATGATACGAAATTAATGACCTAATAGACATATTATTATATACTACAATGATATAATAGGTATCAAAACTGAAGAAATATCAAAGTTTCTTGCCATGTCTAGCAACAACATCTTATCGACGGGTCCTACGTAGACTAGTACAAGTGCAAAAATGCAACTTTTCAAGAGAGCGGTTTAAAGGTTCAAAAGCTTGTAACTTTGTCGTAAATCAATAAAAACACTTGAAATTTTAGTATGTTATATTTTGATATTTAAGAAATAAAACTGCATTATTGGTTTTTCTTATTTTTTTATACTTTGGAAAATAGGTTGACTTGCATTGATGTAGCTTGTTTTCTTTACTACAGTAGAACCTGTAAACTGATACAAGTGGCCACTTATACCAGTATATAGTGTACTTGCTTATACTTATAATAAAGGAAATTTGAAGAATTTTACTCTTTAAACATAGTATTTCCGTGTTATTGACCAATATGAGGTTATAATATAAAAAATAATATCTACTTTTATCTACTTTTCTCGACTTTTTAACACTTACAACAGTTTACTCAGTACTGGAAAGCTACTTGCAACAGTTTGCTGTATTATTATTAACTGTAAATATTTAAATTAGTGTGGCAAGAAGTTAAATAAAAACATTTAAAATATAAAATAACACTTTATTATTAGGTAGTAGCATTCTTAATAATGAAAAATAAAATCATTGGCCTTGCAATCTTAAAAATAATAAAACAAAAAAATGTAGGTAATCTTCTTATTTTAAGTAAAAAATAGGTTTCATTTTTAAAGAGGTTTTCTTACGATAATACCTAATTGTTTTTTTTTTTTAAGACTGGCTTGTCTTGAATTTCATTTCTCTTATAAATAGCATTTCCACTATTTTTTTACGTACGTTACGTCTGTTTAGTTACGTGCACTAGTTTTTGTACGTTGGTGTTTCTAATTTATTTCTCCCTTTGCAGATCCACTAAAAAAGGTATTTTAAAGAAATTAGTATAACCTTTGTGCAACTCTTTCGAACTATGTGCTTCTATTAAGTGTATAGTTGTGTACATAACTTGTTAAATGTATAAAAAAGTAACACAACCCCTAAAAACAGGGCAATGAGACCTTAGAGTCTAAATCAGATGATGGAAAATTCATTACATTTTTACAACTTGTATTAAATGGTGATTTGTGTCACCCTTCACACGAATGCCTCATCACATCACCACACTCGTCATACTTGTTTAAATATGCATATTATACATTTGAAAATAATTTGAAATTTCGTATCGAGTTAGCTGACAACCTGGATTAAAACATAGACTTTTTAACCGACTGCGTCAGAGGAGGGCAATGTTTTGCAATTATAACCGACACTCGTGCGGTCGAAGTTGCAGGCGACCACTGAGTCCTTTATATGTTTAATTTGAATGTCTTTTCTATTACTATACTTAAGTTTTGAACTTAATTGTTTTTTCAATACTACAACTTTACCAAAATAAACTGAGGTTGCGAATATTGTTATATTGTTAACCTCTGGAATATTTCTACACGTTTAAAAATGATGTACTTGGGTACATAAAAAAAATTGTCTCTTCAGTTACCAAGTAGCAAAATTTGGTAACTCCTTAAGTTAATTGCTGCAAAATAATCTATTCTATACATATAATAAAATTGTAACAAGCTCATGTCTGTACATTAAAGATATTAAAAAAAAACTTAGATGGGGTATCTTCATACAACCAATAGAAGCCAAAAGTATAAAAAAAAAATTTTTTGTCTGTCTGTCTGTTTGTTGTCCGCTTTTCACTCAAAAACTACTGGACGGATTTTGATGAAACTTTTTTTATTATGTAGCTATTAGTCCTCGCTAACATTTAAGCTATCTTTTTTTTGGAATTTTGCTCTTAAAGGGGGTAAACAGGGGCTGGTAAGATTGTATGAAACTCTGTCAGTTTTGAAGCTAATTCGATTAAAATTAATATTTGGCTATTTAGTTAGAAGTTAAGAATGACGCAATAAGGATTTTTGAAAATTCTGCCTTAACGGGGGTAAAAAAGGGGGAGGTACGTTTCTATGAAACTCCGACAACATTTCATTTCATCTCAGTCAAGCATAACATTTTTTTTCTTCTATCGTTTTTGGTAGTACAAAAGTATTGTAAGAAGCGCTTGGATTTTTTTGCCATACCTAAAATTGATCTTTAAAACACTTTTATATGGTATCTACCTACTTACTGTTTAAGCTAGAACAGTCTTATCCAATTTAGGAGGAGCTGTGGATATGAAGTAAAAGAAAACCAACGACACTAAAACAAAAAATAGTGTGGACGGTAAATGATTTACTATACCTACTTAAATAACTGCTTAGCTGTTGACTGCAATTTTGGTGTGTATGACGCGTGGCTGTAAAGATTTGATAGTGCCTGTACACTACCACAATTGTGCACCAATTGCGATGGTATAGGGTAGTTGCATAGGTAAAGTATTATAAAGATAGGCTGTTATTATTAATGTTTGTTTAATATTGCGTACGAATATGCGCCGCACGCGTACTCCCGCGATTGTTTTGTATGTGTGCGTAACATTAACCTTCTTCAGGCTCAGTTGGGTTAGCTCAAACTACTAGAATTAGAAACTTGGAACTTTGATAACCATGTAAGTAAGCACTACTTCATGATTAAAAAAAAAAACATCTGTCAAGGGTAGAAAGAAAACGAAATAGAAGATGAATGGGGAGCAGCGCCTGCTGTTCTCCGCACCACAGCGCACAGTGCAAACGTGTCGAATAATATCTGGCTGTTTAAGACCAACCCCGCTCAATAAGTTCTCCTCCTGGTTGGCATTGCTCTACCTGACGTTAGAAGAGACTTAAATCGGGTAGACTTAAGAGCTAAAAGAGCTTCTTCCGATATACACTGACTACTATTGCAACTCTAACTCGAGCTCGGTGCAAGATCTGGGCAGATCGACCACTACCACCTACTACTTATGTCCTACCTCAGTTCGGAAAGCATTCAACCGTCTCAGAACCCAAATAGGTAGGTAAACAAAATTTGATAAATTTGGGTATACAGACCCCTCTCACATCCAGTGAGAATGCGACATCTTCGTAACGACGATGTCACACCGCCTAGAGTGGCCAAAGTATCCGCGGTTAGTTAGTGCGCCGTCACCAAGTTCTGCGAAGAAGTGATGACGCTCAAGGAAAAGTGGAAAGAGCACGACAGGCTTATCCATGTTCGATAAGCAAGCATAGGATAGAAGAAGGGCCTTATTTGCCCTCCTCCAACCACCATAAATAACTTACGCCAGTAGACTCAGGGCAGTCTACTGTACTGGATAAAAGCAAAGACCAAATGCGTGGTGCTTCCACGCGCCTCTTAATAAGGGCTGGCAAAAGCTGGCTCCACGTTAACGAAGAAGCTCCCGTTAAAAAGAGCTCTCCTGTCGGGGCTTGCGGTAGATTGCGAAAGCGTTCCCGTGGCCCCCGACAATAGGATACGGTGAAGCACTCTGGTGGTTTAGCCAGTAAGAGTCCAGTACACTTCTTTGCCATCGCCCGTTTTCAAGTCCTTCAATCCAAATTGTCAAATCAGTGCAAGATAGTGGCCACACCAAAAAACTAGCAGTGTTAACTAACAGTCAAATATGTTTGTAAGACTAGAGGTTAGGATTAAGAAATTAGGTAGTTTGGAACGGAACAGGATTAGGGAGCTGGCATTAAACATTATTTAGCTTTACTTTTTGTACAGTACTACACATCTTGAATACCACGCAGACGAAGTCGCGGGCAGCAGCTAGTGTATTAATAAAAGTAGTGTCTCTATTTATTTTATTAGTAAATAGATATTATTATTAAAATAATGTAGGTTACGTCAGATAACAATGTCAAGAAAATAAAACAAAGTCACGTGTGACTTTGTATACTACTACTTTGTAGTCCTACTAATATAAGTGTAAAAATTTATAGAAAGTATAAAATAATAATAAAAAAAAAAACAAAAAACCCGACTGTAAAAAAACAACCACTAGCTAAAAAGGGAAAAACAAACTCTATAATTTAGTGTGAAGAGTATGCAGTACACCGTGCGTCTACATTATATAATTTATACGTAAAAAATTAATGCAGGCGGGACAAACAAATCTACAAGCAGTACAATCTGTATCTTGCATTAGGCGAACATTAATTAAACCCTTTTGAGAAATATTAGTACTGTCAATTTAATAATTTGTTTGTAAATTTTTAACGCATAAATTTATTAATAATTGACCTCGTGAGCCCTTAATTGTTGTGAATTCTCACCACCACTTACTCAAAGCAAACAAAACTAGTTAAATATGTAAAAAAGTAACACAACCCCTAAAAACAGGGCACGGAATAGTTTGAATACGTTGGCAGTTAACGCAGTTATACCAGTGTTAACGTGCTCCCGACTCCGTCGCAGCACGTATACTGGAGTAAATGGCACTTGCGCGTACGTCACGCGGCACACGCGACTACCTACACTGGTGCAAGTGACTTACGTCAGTGTAGATGGTCGTGTGGCCGAAAATCATGTCACTTATATTAGTTTACAAGTTTGTATCTCTGAAATTACTGAATAAAATAATATGATTTTTACAGGATATAAAGTTAAGGTAATTTTAAGGCTTTTGGTGCAAAAAAACGTATTTTGGTGTTTTGCGGGTTACACCACTATACGTAGGACCCGTCGTTATATGAAAATTTGATGTATTTTTTTCCTGATTTTTTCATAATTAATCAACTAGTCATATTCGTATTTTTCTGTTGCTACCATAATACAACGACTAGTTACATTATGCGTAAAATAATATAAATCTTGCTAAACGAACTACTTGTAGTACATTTAAAGGAAGTATTATGTACCTACAATTTACTATTTGTACGCAGTAAATGCATTTGCCATTAAGTCTTACCAAGAGCCATATTTCATACAACGTAGTGAGGCACTCTCCGAGTAGAACACAGACATACTTAGTTGCTGCTTTGAGCTACATATTCCTTAGAGCTCAGTACTTCTTGGCCGTTGAGGTGTACTCATCACAGTGTCTCATTTTAGAGCCTTGAATCAAATCCGTACCCTAATGGTGTTAAATTTTATTTCCTGATAAAGGAAGGATTCGATATCAAGGTAGAGATATTTTTGTAATAATAATAATTTTTAGCCGTTATACGTCCCACTGCTGAGCACAGGCCTCTTCCCTTACAGAAAAGTTTAAGCATTGATCATGTTACCGTAAATTGCAAAAAAATCTAAACTTCAATAATCTTTTTTTTTCTGAATTGGCAGATTTAGGCATCCAAACCTTATGAAAATAAGACAAAACTATGAATTCACAAACTGTCGTCATCGTCATTATTGTCCAAACTTTTCATCCCACTGCTGGGCACAGAATTCTCTTTTTACATGTTCTTAGTCTGGTGTGGCCACACCCCGACTCAAGCCGAAACTTATGTCATCGTCGGGACCTCAGATGAAGGTAGAGTCATAAACATTCCTTCTGCTAATAACAGTAACATCTCCCCTGAGATAGGGGAGATTCTGTACTGCATGCACTGCTATAATCTTGCGTCCGTTACATTACATGTATTCCAATTTTTCTACTAAAGCTTAAAGCTAGCCGGTACGTATATACTCGTAGCTCAAAATTGAGTAAAAGCTTCACCTATAGCTCATTTTTTTCAGATTTTTAACTCCAAACTTTTCCGACGACTAAAGAATTTTTCCTTGACATTCAATACCGAGTAATGCATCGCGATGAAAAGAATAGCTCACGACATCCAAAGCACATTACAATAATGAGGGCAAAAGTACTTATACAGCCGAACGTAGGTATTAAACAACCCCTATTTTAGTTGAAGCGTGCCACCGCATAAAAAGCTTTAGCAGCATAGCTACCGATTTCAATATTTGCATTCCATTTCTGGGTTGAATTTCACCGCTCGGTTCGAAGGCAATTCTTGGAGTTTCTTACTGTTTTGCTTGTCTTTTGTGCACTACTTATTACATATTGCGTACATTTGTATTATTTAACGGGCTAGTTGCAACTGCGCTGCTTCGTTTTAATTTAATATCTTTGTTTATTGCTTCAGTCTCGGTAAATATATTAAAGTTTTATGTGAAGTTTGTGTTACTGTGTTATTATTCTTGCTTATTGTTTTGACTGTGATTGTTTGAAGTGTGTCTGGGGAATGTGTGCCGCTGTTAATTAAAGTTAGTACAGATACTGTCGTGTGCTTGGTGATAAATTAGTGTTATTTCGTTTGATTATTTTAATAAATGGACTTGTATGACATGAAATAAAATGTTTTATATTTTCTTATTCAAAGGATTTTTGACCAGCTTTTAATTATACAACTACACAATGTTTCATATCTTAATAGTATCTGTAATGTAGTTGTAGGTTTTTTAATAATAATATTTAATCTCATTATCTCCTAACACAACCTAAGCATTGTGCTCCCGTGGTCAAAATAAATGCGCACAATATATTTCTAAGGCTATGAATTATGCGTTAATGTACCCAATTAGCAAAATTTCTGCGGCTTAGTAATTAGAATTTCATACCATTGCTACAAAGAGTACGAAATAAGATAGAAGTGTCGCTGTATTTTACAAATAATATTAAGTCTGTTTTTTTAGTATAATACGGCGTTTGGATGTGTAGAAATTAAATATATTACAATGACACAACAATTAAATTAAATGGACAATGATTAGAAAGCTAATATGTTCAAGAAAACTAGTTTGTTGAAATTTAACAATTAAATAAAAAAAGACAAAACTAGAATGTTTTTTTTATTTAAGTCCATTTTAATAGCTGCCCGTCGTGTTCCCCCACCTACTTATAGATAGGCCTGCACAATTACTTACGAATACTAGTCTGAAAAAATGTAAATTTAATTCTACGACTACGACTCTAAAACGAAAAAGTAATTTCAATGCACAATCACGATAATACATGGACTGATAGTTGAACTAACGCTCAAAATGCACCGCGCTTTAAAGTAACACCCTGTAACCACAACATCACAGTTAGTTCAGTCTCTACTCTAGTAATACCCCGTAGAGAAATAGAAAACAGAGTTCAAAAAACCTTCTACATTATTTGTAATAAAATCTTGAGTCTACTGCGATGTCTACACGGCCATATTATCCTACCTAAGCGAAGTTTTTAATGACCTCCCCTGGGTGGTGTAGGGTGACCGCACGGTGTTGTCACGAGACAAAACTCGTTAATGTTCAACCCTTTTTTATGGACAAAGGATATTAATACATATTTGAGAACAAGTATTACAGACAGAAGATTTTAATGCTGGCACGTTGTTTGACTATGTCTGTGTATACGCGTACATAATAGAACCTACTTGATGTGCTTGCCGTTTTAACAAATGTATTTGTTATAAAAAGAATTTCAGCTATTATTAGAATTTTATTTTTGGATAACAATTATGTTGGCGCAAATGGAAGAAGCGTACTAATGCGCCATTGTTAAAATTATCTGAAATACGTAATGTTTTTTTATATCTGTTTGTAAAGGACTAAAAATAAATAAAGTGCGTCAAATAAAGTAGTTATATAATCTGTAGATCAACTAACATATTATTCATCTAAAAGTTGCACTATTAGTATTTTCTAAAAATGCGCGAGCTTTATATTTGCATCTTCTGTTTGGAAAAAGCTTTTGCCCAGCAATGAAAAATGACAGACCAATATTATTATTTATTTCTAACCTGAATTTTCTCACTTCTGGGCAAAGGCCTCCCTACTCCCTAGTGACTAGTTCGGTAAAAACCAATATTATTAAAACCTACCATTTTTTTTTCAGCAAATTAAATACCAAAAGTTTTTATTTCACGTAAACCTTCTTGACACTTTCCAGTTACCAAAATGTAATTTCTATTCCTAAAAACTTTATAAATCCAGCCACTTTGCTACCATAAATCTGAAATTATGTTAAGCAAGTATTTTAATTCAACAATCCCAGAATGCAAATCTTACAAATCTACTACATCTCTTACAAACCTTTCGAACAACGTCGACAGAAGCGTATTAATTCAAATTGCAACTTAAAACATTCACATCAGATCCGCATTCAATACGGATGCGGATGCAAATACGGATCTCAACGGTCCGCGGTCGTGACTATGAATGCGTATGGCTGAAACGTAACGGATTTCATGAACATTGAAGGAATGTTGCTGCTGTAAATGTGATGCCGATAAATGTACTAAGACGTTGTGGAATTATAGTGGTTTAACATTTTTGAAACTTTTTGAATTTTCTTTTTTTATTGTTTTCGTATTTTTATTTCTTTGTTTAGCAAATTATCTATTGCTTCTCTCTCGTTGCAACGATTAGTTCTTGTAATTATTGCTTGTCTAACCTAGAAATCTGTTTGAAACAAAAGTTTGGAATTTATCCTTATTTCTTTTTCATTTGGTATGTGTTTTAACTCTATTATTAGTACACAGTTATCATTCTTTTCTAAATTCCTACGGGAGCACTACTAAGGAATTTAATTCTTGTATCGAAGGGGGTTTCACAGACATTTACTTCACATGCACACAGATACTCAAAATTCTGTTAATGCCTGAAGCAGGTAATTAAAATCTATCAGTTTTATATTTTAAGTACATTTATTTTAACTGTCCTAACAGCTTTAAGTTTAGATCACAATTCTACTGTTCAAAATACGAAAACCAGTCGATTTCCCAGCACGCTCTAGTCTCTCCACTATTAATTACGTCACAAAGACTTCTAACCAAATCTGTTTCATCTCACTTACACATGCTGGGAGTCTGAAAACTTTGTCGTTTCTAATCTGAGTATGAAACACCGTATTTACTTTTGACCTAGATTCTAATTAAGCAACTACGAACTCTATCCCCTTGGGATAAAGCAGAAAGTTAGTTAGACGGTTTTTTCAAAACAACTCTAACTTTTGATTAATGAGCTATACCAATTAATCTTGGATGTGTTGGGTGTATATGTTTATTGATACGTTATATTGGGAGTAATTAAATTATGCAGGCGTTGTTTAATCGATCGATTTATTCGATTTCGATTGGGCTCTTTTTTTCTTTTTGCGTGTGTGTTAGCAAAAGCGGTTATAAAGTTCTAGTATTAGTATTTAGTATACTTCATAATATAAAGCTTTAATCTCTATAATAATATACTACTTACCTTAGATACTTGCTTTAGATATGACAAACAAAAATAGTAGCAGCAAATACATGACCACGACGACTACAGAACCATTCCCACGTTCTTAATCTTCATAAAAACCCAATTCAATTAAAAACTAGAAGGGCCCGTCTGTTGCCATCTTAAAGTAACATTAAGACAGTCATAATTATGAACAAGTAACACTAATAAAACCACTATTACAAGCTAACTGACCTCACTAAGTGGGGTCATGTTAAATCTGAAAAGTTTGCCACTACTCCTTCTGTGTGAATCGTTTGAACGCCAAGAAACCCGCCGTATGATCTTATAAAGGTCTGCACGACGTTTAATTAGTGTAGACACTGTTGCGAAAGCGACATCCTCAAAACCGCCGGGTTATAGGAATGTCTCGAGAAATCATGGCAGACGAACTTAAAAGGTGATTGAAGTCACTCGAATTACAATTCTATACGGACAAAATACGGTTGAGTTTTGCTTGCGTTGGTTTATATAAAGAAAAGGAGTGAAAAGTGAAGCAATTCATCAAATTGTAGTCACAATCACGGTCGAGTGACGAGACGTTGTCTGAGGACGCGCTTACTCTCGGCGCTTTGTAAGATTCAGCGGGATTTGCTAAATTTATGGAAGGCAAGCTCGTTAAGTGCGGAGTAGACGGTGAATACAAATCCTCCATGGAGTTATAATGAGTCGTGAACCTTGCTTTATCGCGGCATGTGTACCCTAATTATATTTGCAACATTTGATTACTATTGAGCGTCGTACGTTGACTAATTTAGAACCCGTGCGAGTTTATTAAGGGTTTAGTTTTTATGGCGTTTTATAAAGCTGCGTAGCTAAAACCCAAAATTGTAGTCAACCACCTGATGATACAATTTTATTAGTATAGATAAAGAAGCTTAAATACTATATTACGTAGTATTCATGGTTCAGGTGATACAAAATACCCAGCTTAATGACAGTCAAATACATTCTGAAGTTAAGACCCGCAACAAAGACGTGGTCACAGTAAATACCAAATAGAGTCATACCTCCATACATTTTCAGGAAAATTCGCCAACACATATATCCACTTTAAGTTTGAAGGTGAACCAAAACAAATATCGTATTACCAGAAAAGGGTCGCCTACAGTTCAAGGATTCATTAAAAAGTTTCAATTACCGAAATATATATACTTGGACATTACCCCTCGGTTGCGTAATGTGTAATTTGCACCTGAGAGTATTCCATGTAATGCGCAGATTTCGCTCAAAAAGTTCTGAAATGAAAGTAAATTGGACAGCTTAATGATACCGGCTTGTAAATGACCAATTGTTGGACAAAATCATCTTTCAATGTGGGGTGAGGCGAGGAATACAATAATACATCACTATGCTTTACGTCTCATTATGATATCAAAGATAATTTTTTTTACTCATTAAAAAATGTATTTTATTGCGAATAAATTACCGCTGCAGTTTGTTATTTTTCTTTTACTCCCCTTTTCTTTTCTTTCTGTACTTACGTAACACTATCAAAATAAATTAAAACTATGGTATGTAATCAGTCACGTTTAATCCCATGCGGGGTAATTAATCATTGCTACATTTTCAACCTAGTATTCATCAGTGGGTTGGTTTAAATTGCATCAGCGTTGTACCACTAATTACAGTTTTAGTGAAATAAATATCATAAAATACTTTTAAATTAACGAGCATGAATTTATTTTAAATTTCATCGTAGACAGGTTTCGCAGTATTACTTTGTCTGGGTATTAGGTACGACGTATATAATCTTATATGCTCAGTTCTTACTAATACCTACCTCGAATTGCAAGAGTGATGTCACAGTGCGAGCGAGACGATGCATAGCACAATGTGTAGCGACGTATCGCTTTCAGAATGGCACATCACAAGTACTGATCATATAAAATGTAATGGTAAATGACTGCACAGATAGCCGAGTGGTATAGGTCACCAAGCCAATGCCACCTAACATGACGTGCCGCGGGTTTGATCCCCGTGTGGGACAAGTATTTTTGCGAACCACAGATGCTTGTTCTAAGTCTGGGTGTCTTTGAACATGTGAATTAAATGTCTCTAAAGCCCCCCGTGACCCCAGGATTATATTCCTTATAGCAGGAGTCGCTTTTTTAAAACAAAAAAAAATGGGCAGTCCATTTCAATTTTTTTTAATGTCTTACAATTATCTAAAATATACACTTTAGCTTTATTTGCCCATGCTCAAATTTTATTACCACTGTTTCCCATAAGTCGCCATCTAACAGTAATAACATTTTTTATCATAAAGACCAACAACCAAGCAGCAAAATGCACTGGGTAAGCAATTCAAAACACGAAATAAAAGTTTAATCCCGATGTTTTCTTCTCCCGACCATAAATAGCACTCTCAAAGAAGGAACAACATTTTTTCCTCAGACGAGCATCCACATTTTCACTATTTGATCCAGTTCAGTTCTTCAGGAACGTGTTCGAAACGACATCAAAGTTAAAATGCTAGCATCTCTATTTTCGGATTCTATGTAGCTATTCCTGATACATTGCCAAGATTTCCTTTTAAAACAACAAATTGAAAAGCTGTGGATTTTTTAGAATTCTAGACAATTCTGGGTAAGTTTTTAAATCTCTGTTTATTTATTACGGGATTATTGAGATATTTTATCGGTTTTCGAGGTTTGTGCTGGGTTCGTTCGTTTGTCTCACTGCTTTCCGGATTCTTAGAAAGGATTATGGTGAAGAAGGCGTTTGTATCACGTTCTTACATTACCAATCCATTAGTTGAGCTCTCGAGAGCCCTTTACGTAGAACCTCCATGCAGGACTGATTTATTGAAGATTTCCAGTTACAGCTATATTTGGGCCTGTTTCTAAAAAAGTGAGATATACACGTTGATGTAAATATATTTTTTCAAGAAATGAGTTGTGATTTTTATTCGCAAAAAAAAAACCTTTCACTTTTTTCATTTGTCATTGTGAATGTGTTTAAAGCTTATGCGCTTACAATTCAATAATATCAAAAGCCGTCCAGATGTCTGCAACAACGACCTTAGGGCATGTCAATAAAATAAAAATACATGCGTAGATATAGCCAATTAACATTACTCTCTTTCTAACGCAGTTGTTGGTTAAAAATCTCCGTACAAGATTTATTGTGTATCGGTTAAGGCCTCTTTAAGTTACTTACAGTTTATTTCGAAAATTATTGGGTTTACAACCTCATAGCTTGCTCGCGAGGGAAGACGTCGGCATAAGTTAGTGCATATCCTCTAAATCTACAACGACAGCAATACTTTCGTACCGTCCTCCAAAATCGACAAGATAAATAAAATATGTAAATACAGCGCAGCACTTATCGAAATTGGTTGATTTACTTTAATCACATTATCTAAAAACGTAAAAGGATTGGGTCGTTGGGTTCGCCCTGTCTGATGGGATACGCCAATACGCCATAGGCTATGCGAAGCGTGATTTTATTTTCGCAGTACAATGTTATTGTTTGTAAATGTTGTATCTTCTTATTTTAAACTAGCGACACTCTCTAGACGCAGAGAAATATAGATCTATTATACATATAAACATTTCTTTTGAATCACTCTATCGTAAAAAAACCGCTTAAAAACCGTTGCGTAGTTTTCAAGATTTAATCGGACCTACAGACAGTGTGATGGTGTGATGAATTATTTTAGAAAATATGAGATATTTTTTTTGTTTGTGTTTTAAATCAGGAGTTACTGTAGGGTATTAATATTTCATAGGAAAGAATTTTAATGAGCACTAAAAAAGTATTTTATGTACTAGGCGGTGCAGATTGTTTTCTCTCAAGGGATTCATAATAATTCTAAATCTTTCTCAACTTACAAGTAAAGAATTTCGTTTTTTAAATTCGGTTACATGATTGTATGTGTTTTTCCGAATTTTTATTTATTTATTTTACCACTTACACCTATCATTACAGGAGCAACCTAATGCAATAGTGTAGTTACAACTTAATTCTATATATACAGCACAACATTTTAATGTAATACCAAACTGAAACACCAAAACAAAATGGCGAATAAGATTGAATTTCAGACGAAACTCGCCCTTCCCGTAGATCCTCAGCTTCATAAATTGTTGAGTGTTCAGCAAATAGTCTCACCTTATATTATGAGCGCTCCTGGCTCCGTGTTTAGTAATTCCAAGTGTCTTGAGAACTAACGTCTGTAGGAGATACTATCTCGCCATACGGAAGTCTAACGTCTAAAGTTGTTTGTTACCGTATTAGCGCGCGAGTTTTTCTTGGACTTGAAAATCTGTGTTTGTTACTTATACTTTATATGGACATTATTAAATTTTAACACAGGAATAATACGAAAAGGTTTAAGACTTAACAAACGTTTCTTTTTTTAGTTTATGTTTATCAAAGAGACATCTAAACTTGCTGCAATTTTCTACGAATATCTGCTTTGCTACGAAAAGCCACTATACTACAAATATCTACATTGCTACGAATGGCACATTTACTACGAATATCTAATACTTTACTATGAATGGTAAGTTAGTGTTGCTTCAAATGTCAAATTGGTTGCGAGTGTGTAAATTGTTAGAATATAATGTATACCACCCTCCATCGACTTCTATGCCATAGGAAATAAATAAAAAATCTCAATGAAACTAAAATCACTAACACACAACAATTACTAAAACTGTAGTTTAATACCAACATTGTTAATACATTCAGCGCAAGGCAACGACATCAATCTCGCGCGACGGTGACTGAAAACTAACACAAAATTAATAACCAACATTCACCGCAGCCAAACTCCACCTATTAATTACACGGCCCATACTTATTTATACAATGCAATCACATTAAATACTGTGCTCAGAAGTCTCACTTTGTAGTGTGATTCAAAATTTGTTGTTGGAATGTCAGATGAAATATCAAAGATATGTAGGATTGATTTTAAAGCGTAAATAGGAACGTGCGTTATGGAGTGAGGGAGAAGGAGAGAAGGAAAAGAACAGAGCATAGATGTGGGTAGAGAAAAGAAAGAGCATCAAGACTAAAAGACGAGTAGTTTATTTATCATTTTACTGTACTAAAAAGGAAGTTAATCCGAAGTCTTATTCACCGTGTTGGATCCCCATTCTACAGATATGTTATGGGGAACATGTCAATCAGTCAATCAAGCCTGTCGTGGTCCACTGCTGGACAAAGGCCAACTTGCGCCACAACAGTCCCCTGCTTTCAGCAGGCCAAGCCAGTCACCCTTTTCAGGTCATCAGTTCAGTGTGCAAGGGGTGTCCTACAATTCGAGAGAAATTCAATTTAGAGAAAAATGTAAAATTATAATATAATCAAAAAAGTAAACAAAAAAAAAACATTGTTTTTTGTTTTAATTTTTCGTTTATACGGCAATGTTGTCAAATTTTAGATAGAAAGAAAATAAGATCGTTGTATTCATTTAAATCAAAATGTGAACGTCGGTAAAAAAAGCCATTATTTTAATTTTTCGATCATGATTTAGCTAAATAATCTTTTATATATTCTCAATCCATTCTCCAATCTCACAAGGTAACGTGCCAAATTTTATGTATATTACTGGTAAAACAAATTGCAATATATTCCATACTACCTATAACCCTGGCTTCCATACACCAGTAGTAGTCCCCAGCGCGATGATACAAACTAGAACTTCTGCGCCAATACATTTATGGCTCACCAACAACTTCGCGTTATGTAGCACCAGAATCGGGATAAACCCGTAAACTCGTCCGCGGTAATTCCGACCGCTCGCCGCGTTCGCGGGAATTATCATAAACACCAGCTACATCGGCCGGGGTCGATAAGACCGAGAAGTCGCATTCGGTTACAACTGTGTCAAACTTCCTTAGGCATTGTGTTTATCATTGTCGATTTCAATTGTTTTGAGTTGGTATGGTAACTGCTACTGCGACTTGATGGGGTTAGTTAGAGGTTGTGGATGGTAAAATAGTGTTTATATTAAATGTTGTATGTTGTATACCTGGTATAAGTTACAAAAATAATAATGTACTGTATTACAATCGCTTTTTCCCTACTTACGTATTATATTATTGCCATTTACCTTTCCAATCATACACCTACTTCTTGTTATAATTATTGCCTATAGTTGACTGGTAAACTAAGCCTCAGGCATAAAGACCACCATTGCACATTGTAAAAGAAGTATCAATAAATAATAATTTTACTTTGGTACATTTTTGTTTGTTTTTCTTTCTAATTCCCATGGCATCAAAAACAAAGACAAACGACGTCTGTGTCTATTATTGGCATTTTTTTCAAATTGAGTACCGGGGAGTATGATAGATTGCAAATGAAAAAGAGGGTAGCAATGAGAGCTGTTTAACGGTGATCCAATTAACTCTATCACTTTCCATCAAGTTTAACAATAATTTTGATTTTAATAAGCTATCATATAACTGACATAAATCAGACCTGTATACATCAACCCCACCACTAAACTTCAGAATTAATTAATTAAATCAGTAAACAAATAACTCTAAAACATTTCCCATTCATTTGAATATAGGAAATTTAACTTTAAAACAAGAAATTAAAACAATCATCCAAATATTAGTGAAAGCTCGGAACCTGCTCAACATTTTACTTTACCTCTTCAAAGTATTTAGTCGTGTTTACCTTTCAACTCCTGACTTGCCATCAAAACGCTTTTCAAGGGGAATTTCGTAATTATTAAATGAGTACTTAATTAGTCGGACTTGGCAAGTTTTTACAAAGTGGAGTGCATTAAGTGAGAGATTACTTAGAGTTAGGTAGGTGTTGTTTGCCAAGACCCCCACTAGTTCGCCGGCCTCATTAAGACGTTTTCTGACTAGGGCCGCCGCGCCGCCAGACAAATACTTCGTACGAAACGTAATTCAAACAGGACGGTCTCTCGGATAGCGGTGAATACTTCAGCTTAACTTGTTATATTTTGCAGGTAATTCAACCGAATCTTGATAACTGTTCTTGTATAATACATCTAGACTATTCTTTACGAACTTTTTCTTCTTCTTCTCATGGTGCCGTCTCTTTCTGAAGGTTTTCAATCATTATAGCTATTTGGAATTTGGAGAACGCTGCAAAGTAGAGCAATCTAGTACTTTTGTTGTACCAATTACATAGATTTTGCAACAAGAAGTTTTTTTTCTACCACGCCTTCTGCTGCCCTGGATTTTTCTGTTATAAAATAACAATTTTTGATGTGTTACATAAATCCTATCACAATCACAATAGAATTATGAGATGAGAATCATAGTCATGAATTCTAAAATTAGGATAGTAGATCAAAATTTATAGCTGAAATTTTAGCGAGACAGTTTGACAGCATCGAAATTTATAGGATATAGTAGTTATGGTTGATTAGTTTTTGATATATTTGTGTATATTTTCAATAGTATTATAAACTAATATTGAGCGTAAATAAAAAAAAAAAACTGTTTGAAACAAGATAGGTACATTCAGTTCCATGATACCGTCTTTTTTCAAGTACTTTTTGCTATTTCAGCCAAAAATTAAATAAAATTTACTTAGAAAGTACGCTACGTAGGTAACCCCAAAAAGTTTTACTCTCACGATAAGTGCGGTTCCATTTTAGCGTCGGTATCTAAAAATAAAAGTTCAACTTGTTTAATGAGAATGTTCGGTGTGTTCGCGTAATAAAAGATTGAGAAAGATCTAACATGGTCGTGGGCGAGACACAACCTCTATGTACTGTAGCCAAAGGTAATAAGATTTACCTGAAGTAATAATTGTCTTTACGCACAATTTTTGCTTTTGCTTAGGTAGGTATATTTAAGTTTAATTTAGTCATGCAATTCAACTAGTATGCAAAAGATACATAGACTAGTAATAATGTATCTAATAGCGCTTATGTTTAGAAATTAATTTTCTGAAACTATAAGCTAACAGTACATATTTTTAATACTTTTGGTCACATTTAGCGACCACGTTTTGCCTATATTTAACCTTGGCTATCTAGGCTTTAATTATAAAGTCTGAAATGGAAAGCTTTGATAAATGAGTACCTACTATTTTGTTAAAAGTTAAACATAAATTAAAAGTTGTGGAACATTAATTATTATCCTTAAATGGTCACCACATATATAAAACTACATGTATCTTTCGAACTAAACTCCAAATTTAAATTATCTATAACGTACTGCGTATACAGGTAACCATAAATCTCTCAAACACGACTATCCCATTAAGATACCAAAAAATGAATAAAAACATAATTAAGCCAATCCCAACGATTAAAAAGCGTTTGACTTAAAAAGTCGAAGTCATTTTCTGGATACCAAATGATCACATAAGTGTCAAAAATTGGGTCACTGCCATTATAAATTTAACTTCGTTTGAAGTTAGGGCGAATACTTAATGAGATCCAATTGGAGATATTAATATTAATTTATTTCATTTGATCGTTTTCTCATCGCTTTTATTATTTACTGAGCGATTTCTGGCAGGCTGGCATTGTAACCTTCTGGTCTATTCATAGAATGTTTAGATAGAGGAAATAAAATTAACATTTATTGGGGTTTAATAATAGAACTCCCCTTAACGCGATGATCTATTTAAATGTTTGAATAAAGTTCTCGCTAATGTAAAATTAACAGACACAAAAAAAAAAGATTCATCGTTCATGAATAACTACAATTAATAAATATGCGTTTTATAATAATGTATTAATTGTAGAGCAATCGTTTAGACTGTTATAAGCGTATTATAATATAAATTTCATTTTTAATACTTATAAGTACGGATAGTGGTAGAAAAACAGGCAGCTTTCTCTACATAAAAACCTTTAATAACGTTGAGTGAAGCCTATTCCCAGCTTCGAACTGAGTAAGCAACTTTAATGAACGAATTTTGGCTGCCAGGAGCAACTTTTTAAAATTAAAATTTGTATTTACTGTTAAGAGGCCCGTTGCATGCTATGTTGAAACATTATTATTAACGGCACGCGAGCGTTTTAATTATTAATGATCTTTAATTAATGCCGTCTTGCAAACTCCGCTGTTTTCATTAACACACTGTTTTGTTGCAAAATATTGCATAGTATGAATTGTTTTAAATACTGAATTTGGCATACATGTATTTTTAACTGAAAGCAAAATAATGTCCCAAAATCTTAGTTAGTTTGACAAAAATAGGCTTAAAAAAATCCTTTTGTCGTACTGCTGGGCCAACGACTCAACGTTAGATATTTATGCACACCAATCCCAAAAGAACCAAAATCATCTCACTGCCTCCTCGACCTACTTCCTCAAATGAGAACACCTTTATATAGAACAAAATAGAAACACAAACACTAGCAATAACTCTTTTCCCAAAACTCCATGTGCAAATAACCAGACCATATGGCTAGCATGACATTAAACAAAAAAAAATAAGCAGGCTACACCGGGCTCAGCAAATAGCGGTGCCGAAGCTCTTAATGGATGTAAATATGTGTAGGTAGAGCTGTACAGCCTAGGTACTTAGAGGCTTAGGTATTTAGGCTGTACATGTTGGCTTTGATGCGGTGTATGTGTGGCCATCGGTAATTCTGTTTTTAAGTGTAATAGGTGTTTTTTTGTTTAATGTGAAGTTTTAGAAGAGTCCATTTTGATTTTTGGTTTACTGGGATTTTTATCGGATCTGTAAACCTCTTTGTTTTTTTGAAGTTAATTGTATTATTTTTAATAAATTGGGTGTAGGCTTTTCTTTAACCAGAAGTTTATTAGAAACGTCGATTTTAATATTTCATGGATATCGCTGTGAATAAATATTACTACGAATAAAGCATGAAAATACACTTATTTGTAACTGAATCATCAGATTAACATTAAAAAAAAATATACAGAATACTAAAATTTCTATAGAGAGTACTATTTAATTATCCCTTCCTACTATCAACATCGTAGCTCGCGTAGCAGCGTCTGCTACGACGTAGCAAACTTGCTAGTCCTTTATTGTTATCTCTCCGTAGTAGGTAATGGCTACGGGTTTTTGTTTACATTGCCGTGTTAGACTCTCGCTTGTTGTTAAATCCCTTTTAAATTATGAACGACTTTACAGGAAATTATGTTAATACAATCTTTGCACAGACTTCTAGATATCGTGTTTTAGAAAGGCGTTAGTCTCGGTACCTAAATAAGAAGGCAGCTTTATAAATATCTAAAATTAAATAAATTCACCAAATGAAATTTTAAAAATCTCCCTAGAGCACAAAAAATCCAACCAAAAAAATAATATCTACAGAAAACCTCTCTGAAACACAAAAAATTGTACCAAAAAATTAACAACTGACATGCAATTAACCAGCAGAACTACATTAAAAACAAAACTAAAACAATACCGAGCAAACATGAAAAACCTTTCTACTAAAAACTGACGGCAAACAGAGAGGGACAACGGGAAATCTCGAAATGCGAGATAACTTAATGAGAGTTGACAAATTAGTGCCGAGTTCCTGTTGGCAAACACTTGGCGGGGCAGACGCGGCCCAATCGGCCGAAATAATTTGCTTCCCAGAACGTTAGATAACGATTTTCTAACTGAAGTTAACCATCATTATGGGTGAAGTAGGAGGAGCAGGTCTGGAAGGTCTTTAGAGAAAATATGATGTTAATTATTTCGAAAGATGGTGAAAAATCATGTTCGTCATCATCACAACCGTAGGCTGCCTACTGCTGGGCACAAAAATTCACAGATTTGATGAAAAATAATGGGCATAAAATGTTGGTAAAATCTAAGTGTCAGTCCTAGTTCAACATACTTTAAAACAAAAAAAAAAAGTTTGTTAGGTAGGTATGTCATGTTTTGCAGTTTTCTGAAAGAGTTTGTAACCTATTGGAGGTAAATACTAATCTGACCTTATGAAATTCGAAATCACCAACCCACGGTAACAAACGTGATCATCACTAAATCTATATAAAGATAGGCTTTCAGCCAGAAGTGAAATAATACCGGGCGGTATTATTAGGTATTTGTTTTACGTCAATAGTTTATATAGCACACCTACATCATTTTACAAGTGTGGGAGTTAAAATACACATTTCAACGTAAACGCTTGTCTATGTGATCATAAAACGCCTCTGAAAAAATATGCTTAAACAAGATGACGCCTACATAACGAAGGGATCTATCATTGGGTATTCAAATTGGATCCCTTCACGAATTAATAATATATTCTAATAACAAATTGCTTTCATAGACGAGCCGTTTATACCAGATACCGGCGATACCTACAATATTACATGAAGCGGGAAAATCAGAAGGTTTTTTGGGAACCTATGTCTTATTGCAAGCGAATGCGTTTTTTACATTTTTCTACTCTGTATGGTCAATATATTTTTTTTTATTCAAAAATGTTTTTACTACCGACAGTGCGATAACTTTCCTGCCTTCTCGTTATTCAACTCTTTTTACAAAATAGAGAAGTTGATTATGTCATTTTCCTACGTCATGAAATTACCTTGTGCTTTGACAATCTAAAATGTAAGTAATAATGTTCTCAACGATTTAACAGAATAAGTGATTAAATAAATATGATACTCATGTTCGTGTAATGTTTCAAGTAGGTCTTCTGAATTTGATTTCTGTAAAAATATGCCGTTATCTCTTTGCGACACCATGACAGAATTTGACGTTATAATAATTCAGATTTTGGTGTTTGTCACCTTCTTGTTTATTCGTTTATTTTTCTGCTTTTTTATCTTTGATAAACTCAAGTCACACCGGACAATTTATTTCGAAAAGAATTTGAATAACTTTCAGATCTGTAACCTACAATGTAAAGTGTAACTTTTAATCCTTTTATTTGTTTGTATATATTAAGGATCTCCAACAAAGAATACACAAGATACATTTTTAGACAGAAGAGGACGGTATACATTGGAGCTTCTTCAATTAAAGGACACAGTATTAGCATGTAGAACAGTAATCTTTTAAAGTATTTTTATTGGTATTTTTTTAAGAATACAGTTTATTTCCAAGGTCAGCCTCCGTCCAAAAAGAGGTCATAATATAAAAAGTGTAAATACTACGCTTTGTTACCATCAAAAAAATATTTTGCCAAGGGCTATCTGTAGCAGTCACTTAATTTTCTGGCAAATCAAACACAATCAAAATTTTAAGATTTAAAACAGTTTAAGTCCGTTTCCAGTTGTCAACAAAAATCAACTTTTTTAAGGTCTGTTCTTGACAAGTCGCTATAAAGTTATTACAAGAATAATTATTAAGAAATTATATTATTCCCTTTGATTTACTACTAATTAATCTTGAATAGTTAAAATACATATACACCGTGTAACATAATTAACGCACATCCTGAAACTACTTTGTTCAGAATCGATAACAGAATCCATTTCATTAATAAAAATAAATATTTTTTTTTACCAAAAAATTATTTAGAAATAATTAAATTGTAGACACTATTTTCATAAAGCACTCGAAGTAAACGAAAATGAGCCTTAAGTCGATGCAATAAGGCTTTAGCAATTCACAGCGGTTCACACTTTCAAACACACACACAAGTTCACACTTTCAAACACTAACAAAGATACATAAAAAGGACCGCTGAAATACGTAATACAATAGGAAAGAGCGAGACAGCCGAGCGCGGCGCCGGCGCGGCGGTGCCCGCGTGGCTCGCGGCCATTGTCATTAGTCATCGGCCGATCGTTATCAGTGAATGTTTGTCATTATTTGTCAAAACAAAACTTTCGCGCGCGATGTCTTTCCGGTATACTAACGTACAGTACACCGAGATGGTGAGGACTCTAGCACAGTGTGGTGATAACGTAGCATTAGCGTGTAGAACATTTAATGATAGGCAAAAGACCTAGTGTATTGTGACGAATCAACAAGTGCCGAGGACCTTAAAGATAGGATAGTGACTGCTTTTGAAACAGTGAAAAGAAACATTCTAGTGTTAAGTGAATTGCGACAACAATTGCGTAAACGAGCTTTTAAGTGCCTCAAACGAGGTGGTGGACATTTTGAAAGTGTTTTAAAAACAGGACGCCGTCGTATGAGTGCCGATTAATTTTAAACGTGTAAGTTTCTCATTGTTTAATTATTATGAATAATATCTTTTAAACACGCCGCCTTTGTTTAGGTACCTATCAAGTTCATCTCTATCAGCATTTCAATAACAATAACTTACGGTTATTAAAATCATTCATACTAAACAATTCTAATAATAAACATAAACAATTTTATGCAAAGACGTCATAGTATCTACGTACATAAGAATGTAGATAATCTCTTTAGGTTTTCAAATTGGTTTTAAGGGTTTTACTTTTCGTATGTTATGATTTTATGAACTTATGATAGTAGGTATTGGAGGCCGCGCGGGCTGCGAGACCTCCACTTTTGTGCGTCTGTGTGCGCGCGTAACGTATTGAGCAATAGGGCGCCCACGCGTTTTGCCAATTATTTGTACAAATTATTCTGACAATATGTAATAAAAAAAAAATGATAAAAATGTTTCAATACATTAATTGTGGATAAAAAAGGATATTCTTTTTGGGGTGTCTGTGGATGTGCGTTATTTCCGTTACACGTTGTATAAGTAATTCAAAGAGTCTTTAAAGTCTTGTAGGAGAAGAGGGAGAGAGATGCCGCTCTACATAGTGTAGTGAACTGGGCATTTCCAATAACTGTACTAGTATTATTGTGAGTAGTGGTAGGACCCTATGCTTCAAGGTTTCCAGGTCAGTGTATCTATTCCCTAATGTTTCAAAACACTCCCAAAAACCCTATAATTCACAAAAAAAGCCACCAACGATAAGAATGTTTTCACTTAAGCCAGCCTGAGGTAACATTTAAGATTTATAGCCTTTTTTTAAGCAGTTTTACGACTTAGGAATATTATTTTTTCGCAGTCTGTTTGTATAAAGTTACATTTGAAAATGCAAAATTGAAAATAAGTATTCACAAAGGAGTGAATATTTTCCTTATTTTGGGTCAGATGCAACCCTTTTATTCAAAATGTTTTAAATTCAATATTTTTTTAAGTAATTTTTGCATGCTGTTAATTCACGACATTTCATTTAGCATCGAAAAAACATATTTCACTTGAAAGCTATTGACAGCTTAGTGTTAAGATCGTTGGACTGCCAAGTTAAAGACCTCGAGTTCGATCCCCAGGCGCGCATCTATTCAAATGTTGTGTGCGTGTTTTATGTAGTTTTCGTGTTTCGGAAGGAACGTAAAAGTGTAAGGTCAATCCTGCGTCTGATCTGTCCCCGGTCGTGTCGGATTGCTGTCCCATCGGGCTATGAGATTAAGGGAACAGAGAGTGTTCCTGTGCATCATGTGCACTATAAAGTGTCCCGCGTATCTGGCTGGTGTCATAGTAACACTAACTGCCACGACCAAAATCAGTCCGGATATTAATATTTAATATATTTCTCGCCTAAACATTTAATGATCCATCAGTAAATCACAAGTTATCTTTCACAGGTAGAACTTCAGCGGAGCGTTTCTCTTGATTGAGATTGACTTCTAGCCTTAATGTCATGCGACTTTTCCTTGATAGCCCATCTTACTAGGTATCACATAGAATACAGACTTTACTACTACTACTACTATCACGACTATCACAACATGTGACAGTTATGGCCAACGGCACTCAGAATGATTGCAAATCTTATCCTCAAAGTAAGCTTCACAGTTAGATACGACCTTACGTCTTTAATTTATAGTCGAGTTCATTAATGGACCCTTATTATATAGGTATCAAAAATACAAAAAACGTCAACAAATTAACACTTAATGTTGGCATAGCTACAAGCATCATTACATAGTTATCAAGATTGGTTTCTAGAATATGGGCGCTTTTTCTTAGTGGTGTGTGTCACATATTATTGAACTATTCACAGGCAAAAATATTTTTCATATTTCTGAACTAAGGCCGATGAAGTCATTGAATTTTCCAACGCCAACAATATTTTGAATTCCTGACAGAGCAAATATACTAATAAACTCAACTCCACCTAATTTTAAACCTTTTACAGAGACCCCTAAAACACCATTCAAAATACGTTAATCTCCACTAACATCACTTAAGAACTTTTGTTCGGCCACTAAAATAATGAAACGGGATTGAGTTATCCCAATTCTGTAGCAAATCCTAATTGAGCGATTGATTGACGCAGCGGTTAAGGGATTCAACTTTTCGGGTTTGTGGTCAATCTCCGGCCCCGGATAAATATTTGTGTGTTCCACAGGTATTCGTTCTGAGTAAAGCCTTTATTGGTTGAGGGAAGCAAATATAATTACTTGTAATATGAAATAGGCTACTACAATTTGCTTTGCTAGATCCAGCCAGGGTCACGCAGAGCATGCAAGAGCGATTCCGTGACGCTGGCTTAGGTAGTAGAGGAGGCCCGGGGTGTTTTTAGTCGGTGAGAGTCCGACATATCCCCACGCCGCGCCGTGCTGAGATGACTTCAGCGTGGGTTAAAGTCATCAGCGTTTTACCACGGAAAAAAAGGATAAATTGCTAGTGATAATGTAGAGAAACTGTCGAATGTTTTTGCAGTGGGTTTCTAAAATTATTTTTAACGTATATCTATATTTATTATTAATTAAAGTAGTATGTCACCTTTAACCTAAACAAACAATCCTTATAACTCAAGTACCACAATTCCAAATTACACAGGACAGTCTAATCTAATAACGAAAACAACATTACTTCGCTTAATGTTTTGTCAGCAAATCTACATTTTAATAAACACAAGACACACAATTCATATTTGCGAAAGAAATCAGACTTTCATAAAAGCTTTTATATAAAGTGGGTTGGTGGGTACAAGGTGACTGATTTGCATATATTAACCCGCGCGACTAGCTCTGTGTAGCTACCGACAGCCTACCATCAACTCATGAAGTAAAACTGGTGCAGTTGTGAGAGCGAGACAGAGCACCACATTTTGTAGAGCGGCATCCCACTTCTACACCTACTGATTAAGAGTAGTCTTATTTTAAAAAGGTCTTGGTAGACCCTCTATAAATACTGTTTTCAAATTCGAACTTAATTACTCGGTGTATAAGCCTCTTTGCTGCGAAATTATTATTGCTTGTCAAATTGTGACGTTATAGCAATGTATCAAAGCTAGTGCGTCCGTTTAGTAAATTGTGCTGATTGAATGCGAAATTAGACCTGAAAACTCGTATGGTACGTATAGGTATGTATATACCTGTAAATAAGTTTAAGCCAATGTTGATTCCATCGTAAACAAAGTCAAAGTATATTAAAGAGTACAGTACATATAAGTCCACGACAGATTAGTAAAACTAAAAAAGTAAGACATTACCATGAAACATTAAAATGTACGAGCAGAATATTGTTCATAACTTTTTGCTGATTATTGCAGTATTATAATTATGTACCTACTGATGTCTTAGATGCCCAGCATGAGTAACTGCTAAGTGAAAATTGTAACATTATCTCAATTGATAACTGTCTACTATTGTGGCCCTCCTTTGCAAAAAGCAGTGTCATTTAACACATTCATTTTGGCACTACCCTCTCCATAACTTCCCTTACCTCAACAGATGTACTTAAATCAATTCGAACTACATAACTATCCCCAAAAATCGACGCAACAGGTACATCCCGATGACATTGCAGTTATCATATAAGGGAGATATACAACATCTCGGTATAACATCTATGCTGAGACGCCGAGGTGTCGTTCAGTAAATTTTTCTCATAAAAATGTTCGGCGTAATGCCTTCCTTAGTCGATGAGAAGAAATTTATTGTAGCTCGTAAAAAGTACATCGCGCGAGTAAACCGCGCGAATTTTGGAAACTCGCTGGCACCGTTCTCACGTCGTCACTCTGTCTTGACGAACTTTATACATTCGACACCATAGATTGTGGCGTAAATAACTGGAGATCGCTGCAGGACTGATAGAGTATTTTTGTTTATAAAGATAGTTTTAAATTCAATTTCATAAGATTTTTAATACAGTATAATGTGTGACGAAAACTGTACTAAACAAAAAATATCTACTTTACATTTAAAACTGGACTTACATAACTGTAACATTATTTTAAATTTAATTAGTACCACAAAATTGTAATGCGAAGTATTATTAAAAAATCTTTTTTAGAATTTTATATTCTAAGAAGATTATATTGCTTATCATGGAAAGAAGTTTGCACTGTAATGTAATTCATAAGTATTATAATTATATAATGCAATGCGAAGAAACTTCAGAACTACTTTTAACAGCAGGAATTTAATTAGCTGTACCCAAGTGGCGTTACAAGTTCAATTTAAATAACAATGCTGTCTTGTAACTGCAGTACTAAAAATGTTACACAATTGTGATCCGAATATGTCAGAGAATCTACAGAGAGTGTGACTTGCAAGAAGACGTCAGGTAGGAACGTGAGGAAGAAGAAGAGATGCTGCGCCGACCCCAAATAATAATTCATATAAGGAAATGATGATGAACCGCGATCTGAATGTATTGCAAAATGTTCCTCGATTATAACGCACGGTCTTCAACAATCCTCTTTCAATCTTTAACATTCCAGACCGAGACTCTACCGCTACATTCAGTGGAGGTAAGATTCATACAAGCTCCCACGCTGCATTTCCCTATAGTGTGATGCAAAATTAAATTTTTATGACCATCTTACCGCGGGTTTCCCTGACTTGCGCTGCGATGTAAACTTTGAGGAAGTTTCTTTGGCCATTAATAATTCTCCCGGCGGCATCCGGGACCCCTGAAAAGAATATTTCACTCTTTTGAAGCAGCAAACTGGGTACAATCAAATTACCATTTGAAAGAGCCTCTTGTATTGCTATTTAAGACGTTGAACGATTTTCGTTAGCTTTGTTTGTGTCTTATCGTTCAAACCGTTTGTAATAAATCTCTTTACAGTTGTCTACAAGTACAATATTATAGGATTATGATTACGATTGTGTCTGTTGTTGTTTACAACTTTTGGATTTCCTTTCATCATAAATTTACAAAAGACATTTAAATATTTCAAATGTTTTGAAAGTAAATTGAGATACTTTTGCGCTAAAGACGTTTTTCGCTTTCGGATTGTTACTAAAAGTTAATATTTACTTTTTTCGGTCAAAGTATTTTTGTGATATGTAAATTGTGTCATATAAAATACCAAGTCTCATTAGATACATTGTTGTTCTCCTGTCATGTTGTTAATAAGCTTTAAATATTTAACCAGCTAATAGAATACGTAAACAAAAACAAAAAGGTTTCAACGGAATCTCCTATTTTATTCAAAGTCGGATCAAAACAAAACAATAGCTCAGATTAATCCGTTTTACTTCCAAAATAATCACAGTAAGTTCTCCATTTTAATTACAAAGGATCGCATGAACGGAACTTAAAAAATAGAGGGAAAAGTGTAGATAATCGCGCGATCGTGCCTCTAGGCATTCCACGTTATTTGCTTACCTCGCGAAATTAGTGAGTGCATTTTTATGTCTTGTTCAAACGGATCCATTACCGTTCTGTTAGGATTTTATCAACTTTAATTAACGTACTTGTGAAATGTCTGTTACCTATTTAGAAGGATTAATTACTTAATGTTTTTACGAATTGTAATGTTAGTGAATTTATTAAATGAAGCCTTTTTTAGGATTAGTGTTTCTTTCACGACTAACGTATCAAAGAAAACGACAGTATAGAAGTTGTCAATAGTTGTCAAACTGTCGATCATAGGTAAATGGAATGTAAATAAAAACAGGCCTTTAATACTACCATAAGATAAGTCCTTGCATGCAGACGCTAATGTATATGTATTAACCTCGTTTTGTGGACACTTTACACAAAACATGAATTTAGATACTTTATGCCATCCAACTGGAAACTGTAATAGTAAAACGTCAGTACTTATAAAACTCACTCGTCAACCAAGAGTACCACATTCTGGTTCAAATATAGTAAAGTGAAATCTCTGAAACATCAGTGATAAGAATGACGTACTTATGTGGAGTGTCAGTTGCGGAAACAAATGATAATTACTAAAATGCAGGACAGTTTGTAATATCATTCCGTGGATACGTGAAGCATACTTCATACCAGAACTAATGTTGGAACCAAGGTACGTAGAAAAAATATTTTTTTGGGAGTACTGATCAAACCGTTATTAATTTTCGATATAATAGCGGTCCTGACCGATTTCGGCCACGGCGGCCAGTGTTACTATGACACCAGCCAGCTACGCAGGACATATTATAGTGCACAAGCGTGTGCGCAAACACAGGTGCACTCTCTATTCCTTTTACTCTCATAGCCCACATTTTTACGTGCCTTCCGAAACACGGAAGCTGTGATATTTATTTCTTAAACGCACACAACATTCGAAAAGTCGGTGCGCGCCGTGGGGATCGAACTCAAGACCTCTGACTTAGCAGTCCTACGGTCTTGCCACTAAGCTATCACAGCTTCAATTTTCGATATACTACTCGTATGATTGGGATTGATAGGTTTGACGATTTAATATATTTGACCTGACAAGAATTTTATATGACTTATATTGGAGTTAGCTAAAGGTTTCAGCTAGAGATATTTTGCATAAACCTTACATCCACCGCCCATGTTATTGGGCAAAACAAAATCTCTTAAAACACACGCTACTGAGTCTTACGTTAACATGTGATTTATATTTTTATTTTCAATAAAATATGAGCGTTGCACTAAACGCCCTGCGTCTTCAATTGTTTTCTAAAAAACGTTCTAAATTAAACCTAGGTTTCCACAATACAATTTAAATAAAAACGCTATCAAAATCCTTGCCATTTCAAATCCAAACAAAACGAATAAAAAACAAAATCGAACATAAAAATACTAAGCAGGAATAGATTACATTATCCCGAATCCGATAATTTATTATGCAAATTGGTCCCAAGGGCAGCTCCATGCTCCTATAACAGAATAGGCGACACCGCGGCATAGATAATTCAGATGTTAGTACGGTCGTCAATTGTTTCGTGCGGTGTCGCGACTCTAACCGTTCTATTAATGAGTAATTTGGGTTGTTGGATTGAAACGGGTTGGAGAGACCCCGCTGGGTGTGTTCGTATTAAATGGTACTGATTGGTATCGATAGAGATGCAGTTTTTGAAGGGTTAGGTGTAGGATAACGTAATGTTTCTGGTGTTTCAAAAGGTAGTAGTTTAAGGTGGTTGGCTGTATTAGTATATTCTTTGTAAAAGTTCTATTTGAAAGGATTAGGCGTTTTTTAGGTTTAATCTGAGGCAGATCCAGGTGGCGATGGCAGGGGGACCTAGATTCGTTCTTATCGAACGAATCTAGGTCCCCCTGCCATCGCCACCTGGATCTGAACTGGCCACGAAGAAAACTACTAAGCACTTTGCCCAGCAGTAGGACGTTTTAGTAATCATAAAAATGTTGAGATAATTATTGAAACAAAAATGATTTTGGTGTAATTCTCGTAAAAGTTCAAAAAGTAGAAAGTTTGTTAATAGATCAACGCATGTATAACAGCTTATTATTATTTAGAATATAAGACAACAGTAGACATAGCTACAAGAACTGCAATTAACATAACTAGATTGTAAGTATCAATCATAACATATTCCGTTTTCAGTTGTCGCATAAATAATAACATTTCATCTTAACAGTAAGGAACAAACTAAACAACGATGTTTGTAATAAAATATGGCAACGTAAAGAAAAACCCATTTAAAACAGTTTCCTTTTACTTCCAGACTAATGCAAAGCTTTGTAACACAATTGATATAAAATGCAAAAGAAAAATGCAACTCAAAACACAATACGGTACATTATAAAAAAAACGTGTGAATAGAAAACTAGCAACCCGTACCACGTCTGAAAGTTTTATGGTGAGAGCAAAAATTACATTTCACATTTACGTTCCATTTCTGGGCACCTCGCAATGCACTCAGCTCGGGTATAACTCAAAATTATGAAATAAAGAGAAATGTACTTTAAAACGTTTGTAAGAGCGTGCAACAGCTGAAACAAATCGCGGCCAGCGCCGGCCTTTTCTAATGGATATAATGGAAGCGGTAGACTATTGGCCCGCTTACCTTAAGTGGATACGAGACTTGCAAAGAAATAGCCCGCTATTGGTAACGTACTAACGTACCTTATCGAGTTCGCTAAGTGTATTTAATGGAGATGTAACACACATGCCGATGATAGGGCCGTTTGCCTTACCTATTTATGTTAAGGTGTTCTGAAAGTTTGTGTCGTTTCTTTTCGATACAATTAATGAATACCAAATAGCGTTAGTGTGGTGTTTTTATATTGTTGTTTATGAATCCGCAATTTATCTCATAGTTCTTCGACATGATTCTAGATATAATTAAAGTAAGAAAATCTTTTTTTATGTAGCCTATAAAGATCCCACTACTGGGCATCGGCCTACCCTTTGTCATTCCAAACCTCTCTGTCTTTTGCGATTTCTGGCCACGTGCGACCTGCATATCTGACAAGATCATCACACCACCTTCGCCGCGGATGACCTCGACGACAATCCTTTATTACTTTTTATATCTTAAATGCTATTTTAGCCATAATTGTTCATATTACAGCCCAGACTAACAACATTATGAAGCATTTAACGACCACTATTGAATGACCAGACGCAAACTCAATCGCTGAAGTATAACTTAATTATCGTTCACAAGTCAAGTTCTCTCATAATACAGTGAGCCGAACTCCAGTGAACCACAAATTTCCAACAAAACAGCGTTTATTTGAGCTGTTTATTAGCATAATACACATTATTTA
This sequence comes from Chrysodeixis includens, assembly GCA_941860345.1. NCBI lineage: Eukaryota > Metazoa > Arthropoda > Insecta > Lepidoptera > Noctuidae > Chrysodeixis > Chrysodeixis includens. The sequence continues at coordinate 12,330,624 of OW796099.1, forward strand.
GGTACCCCGTTCTAGTTTCAGCAGAATTCTTAGTACACAGTATTTTGAGCCGGCTTTAATAGTTAAGTTGCAAAACGTTCTTTTACTGAAGTCAATTTGACTGCGCCAGTTACGGTTCTTTATGCAGAGATAATTTAAATTGAGACGAACAATGTTGTTAAAACATTAAGGCTTTAATCATAGATTCACTGAACACTTTCAAGTAAAGCAAAACAGATTTCTAACAAAAAAAGGTCTATTTAACTGTTTGGCAAGCCTTTAATGTGTAAAGTTTGTCAAGATTATCGATTAACTGCATACCGACTATATCTTGCAAACATTTACTACGAGTAAAATAACTGACCACAGAGACTAACTTTTACAAAATAACATAAGTGCTAAAATATGAACAAGTATCGCAAGCGGCGGCTATCAGGAACGAACTTGGTCCTTACTTAAACATAGCACGGAAGTTGTTCCGTACACTATGTGCTATCGATCGCACTATACTCCATTATTATCCTGGAACCAACAATAACAGTATGGTTCACGGCCCAATTACCAGTACAATAATATTGCCCACGGTGTCTATTAGACCGTTGTCTGGTTTGATAATTAACCACTTGTGTGATCGCTCATGGGAATGCAAGGATGCAATTAGAAGGCACTCGATATAAGGAAGGTCCTGGATTGATTTATCTTTATTCGAATTTTCTGTTCAAATTTGTTAAGAACGCCAGAAAGAGGCTGCATTTCTGTATTTTTATCAAATCGATCATAAAAAATTTGGTGTTTCTGCTAGAATACGTATTGATAAACCATGGTAGTCAAACTAAACAGACATAGTTTGATCAATACAATGAGAATCGAGACAAACTGTCGCAATTACACCATTGTTATTAAACAAAATGCGAACGCAAACGATTTAAATAATCGAATCGTACTCGCTCCATCTCCCGACGATCGCTTGTACTGCGCTCCTCTAATATTTGCATGATAAATACTCATTGCTCAGGGCGTTGAAGTGCGAACATAAATAATGAGGGCCCAGGTTTCCGGGGTATTATTGTCGTCGATCATCGGGGACCGGGACGAACCGTATTCTTTTACGTCCAAGTATTTTGTCAGACGAGAATATTTCACAAGTTATTTGTATCAATTTGCTTCGACTGAGAAACTTCCGTACAGTTTCTGTGAGACGTGTCTGTATTGCATAGGTTTGCTGCCTTTTGGATATTGATATTGAGAAATGGGGAAGTTATAACTCTTTGGAGGAAATTCTAAGCTTCTGAGTTTGGAAGTGTGGGAGATGTTTTAACGTTTGAAATGAGTCTTCCGGGTCGTAAATAACTTTTTAACAACGTGAAGAAATATTCAGTGTAGATACCAACTGTTTTAGTTGAATGATTAAATATTTTATTTGAAATATCAGCACTTTAACCAAAAAAAGCTACAAATTATTCAACTATCATTCGCCATGAAAAATGTCCACCCGTAATTTAGCAGCTGAAAGCATCTGTGCTTCAAATCGGGATTTATTTTGCACGAGGTATGAAATATTTGCCGGTCGTCATACTTTAGTTACTGTATAATATTTCCGTTGCAGGAATCAACAACGGGTAGATTGTTCGCTATAAACATTCTTCGGGAATATTCTGAAGTGGAGGAACTTGGATCGTATTCCGGGCACATAGCGAGCTGTGGCACGCAACAGTCTTTACTGTCCACCAAGAATAGTTTCCTTAACATTTAAGATGGATTGTTGAGCCAATTTTTATAATACTTCACAGTTTGTACTTAGTGTTGCGATGTTTTAGTGCGGCTATAATTTTGATGGAATAGAATTTATTGAATGAGACGTGATGATAGATGACGTGAGAAAAGACAACTAAAGTGATCAATGTAGAAGTATTAGTAAAATGAATTTCGCAGAATTTGAGTAAGAAACAGAGTTGATGTTTCCATTGTCTTTGGTAACAATTTTTTCGATATTGTAATGGATAAGATTAAATTACTCAGTGACAGACAACATAAGCTAAAAAACATAGCGTTACTTGTACATCAAAAGAATTTTAATGTATTCAACACAATAAAAGAACATGGTACAGATGAAGCCAGTTCTTCATTAGCCTTTCATAAAAAAATCATTAGGAAAACGAGGAAAACAGATGCGTGCAATCGTTTATCGTTTATCTTGTACCTCGATGTTGGCCCAAATTTATAAAGCCAATGTTGGGCCAATGAGGATTTTATTAACATCTTTTTGGTTTGCCAAATACGTTTAAGATGTATATTGTTTTCCTCGGGTTTCATTAAGTGAGCCTTAAGGTAAGCTAATAACCAAAATGGGTTTTCGTCATTTAGAAAGTATGTTTATTCTGACAAATCGACAGTGGTTTAAAAGATACATAAACTACGATGTTCAAGCTAGGAAATTAGATGGTAGTTTGAAAGTCCAAAAAATACAGTCTACCTCAAATGTATAAATAATACCTTTTAACAAGATGGATCAGTTGTAACGACATTGAAGATCGATTGAACGTACAGGCGGCAACAAAAGTTGTCCTTCACTCTCCACCTTATTGCTTCCATATTCATGCGAAAAGTGTGCCGACTTTCGTTACCCGTTCAAGGAAATGGAAACGTTAAAGAAACATTGACGGTGATCTAATAAAGAATAGGAATTTATTTATTTGTCAACGTCGGAGCAAGAAGGTTTTCGTTCTAAGGTCCAAATAAATACGCGTTTGTTTAGTACCTACTGGTGTAGGACTGGGCTCCTTGGTTTTGTAGGTTTCGGTTGATCGAAAAGATTGGAAAGGGTAAGCCGCATGTGTTGAGGTTTGTAAGTAGACTGGGTAATTTTTGCCAAAATTTTGGAACTTAATTTTATGAAATATTTTTTTATTTGAATTATCTTTTTTATACTATACTTTCACCTGATAACATAGGTCACACTCGACATTCATGTTTCATTTTGAATTTATTTGCCACATTAGGTACTCAAATCGTATTACTTTAATAATAATTCAGGATTCAAGGAATACTTTTCTATATTTTGTGTTAAATATTATTTATTTTCTCACATTATGTAATGTGTGCCTTAAAATTACGCAAATGTTAACACTGCACATACTAAATAATCTATAATAATATACTGAACAATCAACGATACATCAAAAATAGGACCTACATTAAAAACTTCCTCATTCCCGCCATTGTGACATAACAATGTTATATTTATGTATCCACGTTAAAATTCAGGAGCATTAAGTCGGAGTTCACTTGCCTCCGTATTCTGGTAATCTGCGTTATAAATGGTATAACTACTATAACCTAAACATCGCTCCATCAACACAGCAAATCTTCGTGGGTTCAAGCCATAAGCGAAAGGCGATTTGATTTCAAAACTTGAGCATTTTTGTCAAAGTTAACAATGGAATACAAATAAGTGGTGGTTATGACTTTCGTTATTTGTAATGTGTAGATAGGCTTAAATCGATTTTCATTATTGCTGAATAAACAAATAGACAGTTAACTTTATTGAAGGTAACTATTTTATTTTAATAGTTTCTAAATTGATTTGTTTTTTTTACTTTCTTGGCATTTTCTTCCTACAATCCTACTGCTGGGCAAAGGTTCCCCGTTTTTTTTTCCGAACCTTTATACCTACTTTTACCAAATTTATGGCCACTTACACCCCGCAATTTTAACAACTGAATTAAAATCAAAATATCTAAAACTTTCATTTCGTTAAAATTTGTTGATACTTACATGATATAACGGTTTACTCACGCGTATTAGCCCGCGTGAGTAAACCGTTATATCATTTAAGTATGAATCATCCTCACGAAAGCTTTCATAAAAACAAATCTTTTTAGTTGAAAAATGCTGATAAATAAACAGGGAATAAGAAAAAATGTATTTCATCAGGACACAATTTTCTAGGAGGTTCCAAGTAGAAACATGCTGCACCGAGCTCATCCCCCAAAAAGTTTATACATACATATAAGGATAAAAAGTAGAAAAAAAAACAGTTAATTTAATAAAGCACACTTTACCAATCATAAAAATGATTTGGCTATAGATAAAGATAGATAGTAACAGGTATACTACAAGTCGAAATGGTTTATCCTAATGTAGCCATTACATTCCACTTACAATCCCCCCCTACTCCCGCCCCGCGCTGGTCGCTTGTCCCACACCGCGGCACGTCGCGTTCCCTCCGCCGCTCTCTAATTTTGTATGCTCTGTTGTTTCACCGCATTTATTTTTCTTCGCGGTCTAATTCTCTTTGTTGTCTCAGTCGTTTCGCAACCAAATTTCGCGGAATGAGGTCCGTGTTTGAAATGAAATTGGTATTCGGAATGAATTGGGCTCCTCCGTAAGTTTTGCGGACCCTTGATTTTTAATTCGATTTGTGCTTTGCACGGATGCTGAATATTAACCCAGTTTAAAATACGACGGCAAAACAATTACAAGTACATCGGAAGACTGAAACCGAGTTGCTTAAGAACGAATAAAATAAACGAAACGTCTCATTCCTGTGTTAATAGCTAGAGTTACAAATAAATTAGAACACGTTCTTACTCTTAGTTGAAGAAAACACGCCAATGCCTATCTACACAGAGTTTTTCTAACGCATTTATTTTTCCTTAGAAACCGTATCGGTCTAAATGATGTATGAAGAATTCGCAGAATTGAAATATTCGCAGAAATCATACATCTCCGTTAACACAAGACCGTTGATCAATACAGAAAAACAGATGAATACGATGATCTTTTAAACAACTTAATAACGTGGTAGAATTGGCCTGCCTGGCTGGCATGTTGGTCTAACGGTTAATGACCCTGACTGCTATATCAGAAGGTTCAATTCCCACCCAGGACATGTTTGCGTGATGAGCACTATCACTTGTTCTGTATCTGGGTGTAATCGATCTATAATATGTGTGTATTTAGAAGTATATAAGTATGTTTATCAGTTTATCAGTCAGTCTAGTACTCATTATACAAGTTCTGCTTAGTTTGAAACTAGATGGCATTGTGTTAAGTCGTGAAAAAACAAAATAGAAATTATACTAGCTGTACAAAAATACTTTTCATCATCAACGTAGGAACCCTGTTTATAGTTACTAGTGCAGTGTAGGATATCTGCAAGGCTGGTAGGTCACCCCCTCCCAAAGGACCCGTTCTACATAGATCTAAATACTTCGGTCTAGTGCATTAGTGCCACGAAATACTCATTGCAACGTCGTTACAATCTACCGAATTCAGTATTTGAGTTAGTTACCGAAATGTTACGCTAAGCTTTAATAAATTGTGAACGAAATGTGTAGGGACTTGTTCGTTGATAAACAACGTTATTTTACAATACATTTATTTTATTTCTAGAATAGTATTTTACGTTACGTTTTCACTTGTTGTGGTAAAAAGAGGTTCTTACTTTTAGTAAAATTCTTAATATTTTTTCGACTCATGACTCATGAATGTTAGTTTTTGATATGAGTATTTATCCCAAATTATTTGAGCACTCAAATTGTATAAGCTATAAAATAATGTCACTTTAAATAAGTAAGCTACGTAGAAATCGCGTATATTTTTATCATTCAGTAACTTAACAGTACAGACAATTATTTAAGAAAAAAGCGATCTAGGCATCGTACACAGAAACAGGCGGCGGGAATCAACTACATTTTACACTCTGTAGTGATTAAATAAATTAAGTATCTCTTCAAGATAATTTAATGAAATCTGTGAAAATACTTTCAGTTACAGTTAATTAAATTAAACTTATTCAATCAAACTTGATTAAAAAAAAGCCGATAGTCCACAAAATAGCTCTGACAAGACGTTAAGACCTAACACATACGGACTCGTAAATTCTTTGCCAAATATACATACATCGAAATAAAATGGTCGACGCCGCGCCGTATACAATAGCTAATGGTATTGGATCCCGCCTGTACGTTCGTACGTACTTCTAAATGCGAATGTATTTCTAAGGAACAGAAAATTGAGTCAAGTAATAAGTTTATTGGTGAAAAATGTGCGATATTTTATTTAAGTATTTAGGAATTTTAGTTTCGATAGAACTTAAATTAGATTTGACCTTTTCAATACACTATCTCACAAATATTTGTTCTATGTAGTATGTAGCGATGGGACTATGGAACCCACAGCTGCATTGGGCTATTCGTAGAGTTATTTTGTTGGCATCGACAACAAAGCAAGTTTTTTCCTTAAAAATAATTAAACACTTCTACTCATAAATATCTATTCCACAGTCTGTATACAACGTATTTATTTATTAGGTGAAGCTATACCGATTTAATTTAACAATTAACTTTATTTGACTAAAACGCGATAACTTTATTAGGTTTAAATGAAGCAAAATCTTTTATCTCACGCACGTCCAGACCATTCAATTCATTGAATGTCTCTGAATAAATAACACTAAAAATAAAACTTATGCTCGTAATAAACGTAACCAGCTTCCGTTGGAGTTTTCAATAAAAATTCAGCGTGGTTCCCGAGATGGATATACGGTTAACTGATAAATAACCCTCGCTTGGTCCCTTTCATTGGTAATTCAAACACGGGCGGTACCACGATTTATGTACAGATGCGTCCAGTCAAGGCGGCCATATTTATTTTTCCATGTCCTAATGCCACTCCTGAAATATTCATGCGTTGACCGCACCATCTGTCTTGCTGATGTCTCTCACAATAATATAATGTTACTTATCCCTGTTTTGGGATAATTCTATGGTGATGGATAATAGCTGTTATATGCAGTGCACCTATCTATACTGAAATGTTAACTAAGATGTGCTTGACGCAGGCAGAGTCATATTTTTCACCTATTCTTACGCACGCTAGTCCGTCACTACATGACAGTTTCCATTTACACAATTCCCGTATATTCAGAAGTTTTGAGCGTTCAAAGTAAAACAACTAACATTATGTAATGTTTATTTTAAAGTATTTTTAAGGGAAACTAATAACAAATCAATGATTAATTAATCATTACGCATATATTTCATACTCAAACACTAAAACTTAGACTACGTAAAATAACGCCAAAAACTTTTTCTCCATAAAATAAACTTGCAAAGGCTGTCATCATTATTCCCCTGCTCTTATCCCAATTATTATGATTTGGGGTCGGCGCAACACGTCCTCTAGACATGTTGCTTAAAGTTTTGGCTATGGTTTTATAGTCGGCCGCCTGCCTGACACTAACCCTCTTTGGGAATGCGATTGTTGGTTGTTTACCCGCCACCATTCGGGTGACCCAAGGTGCTTGGTACAGTGCACTGGGTATTGGGTCCATTAGTCGCCTTTTACGACACCCAGTTGAGGATATGGGGTGGTGCTATTCTTTATATCCGGACACCACACGGAATCAAGCTTGCAAAGGCTGTGATGATGGTAAAAAAAAACACAAATGATTCAGTCGTACATATGTGAGAACTGGACCATAGCCACAGTATAGTTGACGCAGAGGCTGATGGAAATCAGTAAGAAGGTCAGGTCTACGTTAAACAGCCTCCAGACGGAAAACCTGAACGGATGATATTTCAAATACACCATGGCTTCTTCTATAGATTTTCGTTCGGTAATTCCTGAAAATAATTCTAGGATGAAAAACTTTTTATCCTCAAGCCAAAAATTGTTATTGGATATTAAAGTAATGATAAACCAGCCTATATACGTCCTACTGCTGGACACAGGCCTCTCCCCATACAGGGAAGGTTTGGGCATTGATCACCACGCTAACTCACTGCGGATTGGGGATTTCAGATTCTAATAATTGGAATCCAGGTTTCTTCACGATGTTTTTCCTTCGCCGTTTATCCGTAGTGCCTTAGAATAATTAAAAAAGTACATATGACTTTGAAAAAGTCACATTGGTACTTGCCTGCGCTGGGGATCGAACCTGCACCTCGTGCATACAAATCCATACATAGAACCGCAAGGCCACCGCGACATTTTAAAGTTTACGGATATTAAAGTACAGTTAATTAAACCAATAGTCATTCAGCATATTTTAATTACCTCTGCAATGTATTAGTTGTTTCGTTACACAAGTTTTTATTTTATCCACTTCCCAATTGATCAGTTCAGCAAACAACGCAGGAACGTATGGATATGCAGATTCAACTAACGATTGAGCGGTATTTAGAAGTCTCGTCTGAAAGTAATATGAGAAATGATTTCAGGTCTTCTGAAATGTTTTATTTATGTACACACGGAACAATTGAAAGGACACAACATTATAATATTATTCCGGTACAAAGCTACTGCTTATTTCTTACAATTTTTTTTTCCAGCAGACCTGCGAAAGGAGAAATGCCAGCAATGCATGTTAATTGAATTGTTGCCAATAAATAGTATATTTATAAATTTAGAGCCTTTTATAATCTACTGCTGGGCTATATTATAGGTTTCTCTTTGATTATGCCATTCATCTGCCTCTTTTGCATCCATCGTAATGTTCCATAATGATAATTATGGTCATAACTTCATGTTCACCAACTTTCCCACTTACTGAAGCTATTTAGGTCTGTAAAATTTGTAAATACTCACTGTGGCATCTATTTTCCCGGTAACGCTATAGTAGACGATCATAATTTTTGGAATCACAAATACCGCTGACAGTAAAATCTATAAGTAAAACATATTATTTTTAAACATTGCTAAAATAATACAAATTGTTGAATTTAAGATCAATATAAGTTTGACATATTATTATTCAAAGAATCAAATAATATTATTAATTGTATCTCTTTTAATCCACGGGATAACTTCAAGGGTAGAAACTCGATCATTTTTAGGGTTCCGTAACCAAATGGCAAAAAACGGAACCCGGTTTATTACCAGTGGCTTCATGGGTCCTTCACATTTATGTGTAGTTTTTGTTAAGTCCTTGTAGATTTTTAAATTTCTTTGTAGGTTCTTCTCCACGTTTCTTAATCTCGTTAGTCTTTGTGTCATAATTAAGTTTCTCTCAAAGCGCTTACGAAGGTGCACCATTCGCAGCCATAATAGTTCGAACATCATAATTCTTGGTAAGTTCGATATGGTTGTTACCAGATCCACACACAACACGAAAAAGACAAGATTAAAGTATACCCAACAGAGAAAATACCCTAGTCCATAACAATATAAATGTATAATAACTAACTTATTTATCACCATGAACAAGTATAGAATCCTGGAAATTTTAGGATCACTATCGGAAATCTCAAATAAGGTGTCCAGTTTTCTTAATTCATTTAAGAAATGGTTAAAGTTTTCGCCGTTCGTACAGAAATCAACCACAAAGTTTGCAAAATATAGTATAATGTGCATTAAATAGACATATCGCGTTACATCAATTCTTTTTGAAGGGGCGACAATAGAGAAATAGACGAAAGCCATATATGATGCGAATCCGAGGCAGTAAATTCTTGTGGCTAATGACACTAGTCTGACATGACTGACATTATAGTAAAGTCCGCCAAGCATTCGCGTCACCATGATAGTATTTATTGAAAAAACTGATGCTAAAAAATTATGAACGTATTTAAAGTACTTAAATATTATCATAATGAAAACGGTGCAGAAAGTGACTACAGTATTGTAGAACTTGCTGCCGCAGTTCTTTACTTTTTACAAATATTATATTTTAGTTATTCATATATCAATATAAGTAACTCAAATGTGATAAGAATTATCTTTCCATCAAACCATTCACATTAACTACAATGTGGAATGTCCTTAATATTAAAGTATTCACTTGTCATTGGGGGTTGTCTTTCATCAATACTACACGAGGCATAGATTAAAAATTAGTTCATGATCAAGGTCATTCTGCAGCTGTATACTTTCCAGCTGTCATTGAACAAGATTTGAGTATATGTCTGCAAATGGTATTGATACAATTATTCATGCCATATGTGGGCATTATACCATTCTAATAGTTAGGATTTGTTTCAGTATTGCAACATAAGTAATACAGGCCCTAAAATTATGCCCGGTGGGACTCCACGAAAACAAAACCAAAGTTACATTTCATTAAGTTTCTGTTTTCTAAAGTACCTAATAAGTAAAATAAACATTAAATATTAGACCTGGGATCCGAAACAGGGGTATAAATAACAAAACGAACAACATCAGCACTCAGACAAACCACAAAGTTGCTTTTTAATTAAATTAATCAACGCAAAGAGAATATATGCTAAATTAATCAAAAAAATGTGAAAATTGAATCATGGCAACCGTATAGGTTATAATCATTTTGAAAGCATTGAATATGGTGGGCACATCGACGTCGTAGAGCCGAAATATTGTGTATCTAAAAGAACGCTGTTCCAAAAACATCAATATATCCTCTACTGCGTTTCGAGTAGTTTCTTCTGAAAACAGAAAAAAAACAAGATGATAGATCATTTAAAACAGTATAAATTCTATTCGTACGGTTTATGTACAAACTGGTGTCCAAATTTCAACCGCCCTTAACTTTTGATAACACTAGATATTCGTGGATTATCATTTCGGTTTGCACATGAATGCGAAAAAACATTGGTTAATGAGGGGATTCAAACCTACGACCATTAACTTGGCGGTCCAATGGTTTAACATCTAGTCTATCAATGTTCATTTTAACATAAATCAATATAAATGTTCATGAATATTGTTTGAACGTTAAATTTTACCTTGGCATACAAGTAACTGCTTTGTGACTAGTAATTTTATTTTATCCACTTCGTTGTTGATCAGTCCCGCCAAGAACGCTGGTACGAAAGGTAAAATACATTCTACAAAAATCTCGACGGTGTCCAGTGCTTCTTGCTTAAACAATAAAAATAAATAATAATTAATCTGAGGTATTTTTATTGCGTTGATAATACTCAGTAACAATAATTTCTTATTTTAAACACTATCGGTACAGATAATACTTACGCTGGGAGCTGATAATCTGATGAATTCAAACACAGTCAGTATCACTTTAGGTATCGCAAATGTCATGGTCAAAAGTATCTGAAACGTAAGGTTTTCATTGATTTCGTTGAGTTTTCATCGCAGAATAGTATTTCAAATTCCTACCTTAAATGGCGTCATGTTAAGTTTATCTATAAAATACTCACCAGCGGTTTCATTGGGATCTCAGTTTGCAGAAGCGTTTTCAGCAAGTTGTTATATAATGTTACACGTTTATATATTTCTTTTTTAACTTCATTCTCTTCAAACCTTCGTATTGATGACAAATTAATTTCAACCAGTTTACGCAGCGTTTTAACTCGGTAAAGTATTATTTCAAACATCAATATTTTAGTAAAATGAGAAGTACAAGTTGCGAAGTAAATGAACATTATTGGAAGTACTACAGATGAGGTACTGAAGCATGATATTACATTAACGTTACATACTACAAAGACCATACACAAATGCCATAACAGTATTAATATCCATAAAATTCTAGTAAAAATCGCTTCACAAGTTGGTTTTACTCTTAAAGCTATATCAATATTTCTAATCTTGTTGAAGAAAATCAAGAAATATTCTCCACCATATATTAAATTGATTACGGCAGTAACTGTGTACTGAGTAGTGTGAATTGTGCTAAAAACTATACCTGAGGCTGTTTGAAGTAGGCACATCTGGAAGGTGGCAAAGATGACATACGCAGTAATGAGAGCACAATAACTTTTAACTGCAAAGGTGATGTATGTATTGGGACTAACAGGGCTGTAAAGTCCACCGATCAAACGAAAAAGCATAATGGCTTTTACGCCAGAAATCATTTCAATAACTCCAGGCAAATATTTTAAGTCAATATACTTCATGTTTGTTACATCCAAATATGTTTTATCGTTTGTAGAAGAGCACCAATACTACTATCTATATTTCGTGCTGACTGTATTTGAACTCAGTTGGAAATGGAATCGTATATTTACTGACTTAAAATATAGGTTTTACAAAAAACTAACTGTATTGTCTTTAACTATTATTAAAAGATAATTATCATTATTTCCTTATCCTAATACACTCAACTCTAATACTCTTACTGACCTTGACCTACCTATACCTTCCCCCTTATGATAAATGTACTACGTAAGTGAACGCCTAGCGCATTCAATTATTTCATATAATTGGTTAATAGTATTTAAACATTTGTGATGAGTGTTGCATTTTTAGCATCCATCAATAAACGCCGTTCGCTACAAATATCAATGGAATACATAACTCTTATTTCGAGTACTCTACCAACGTCCGCATCGGTTTGTCTCAAATGTAGTGATTTGAGCAGTGCTTTCGATGAAGTAAGTCATCCTTTTTTGATCCTCAAACAGCCATTGAGAAGATGCTGAACACGGATCACAATAGAAATATTATTTATCTCATCTAAGAGGCTCACTATTCATAGCAATTAAGGTTTCCATGTTAAATGATCTCAGTACGACTTTGAGAGTCCGCCAGGGCTCACATATTGGGCCACTTCATTTTACTTTTTGACAAGGCTAATGTAGCCTTAAAATAGTTAATCAACATAGTGGATATGTTTTCTCATGTTAGGGTGTTTTTTTGTTTATTTAAGAAATTAAACAAATTGTTTGTTACGTTTTATTCAGTTACAAGAGTTATTACTTTAATTTTCTAATCAAAAAAATGTGCGAATTGAATCATGGCGACAGTATATGTAGTGACGATCTTGATGGCATTAAGTATTACAGGTACATCGATAACGTAGAGACGCCATATAGTATATCTAAAAGCACGTTGTCCTAAATACATCACCATATTTTCTACTGCATCACGACCGGTTTCTCCTGATAAATTAAGTTTTTTTATAAACCAGACTGGTATTACAATAGAAAAAAATACGATAAAAACATATTAACGCCTAATTGATTACTGACGAGTCGTAATATGAAATACCAACACAATAAACAATATTAAAAGTGGACAAGTTCTGGACGAAATACTTATAAAGGGCAAAATTGAAACATGCCTGAGATCCCTCACAAGAGTTATTTTAAACAATGAGTTAAGATATTACCTCGGCATACAAGTAACTGCTTCGTAATAATTAATTTTATTTTATCTACTTCGTTGTTGATCATCCCCGCTAACATCGCTGGTATGAATGGTAAAACTGATTCTATGCAGACTTCTGTCGTTTCTATAAATTTGTACTGAAACAAATAAAAGATTTCAATGAACAACGTCCTAATTACAAACGTAATAATAAACAAGTTTGTGTGCGTTTATATCAATTTAAAAACAGAGGTAAATGGTGAAATGATGAGTAAAAGGATATATGAAACAAAAACTCATATTGCGCATATCCCATGTTTGTAAACAGGCCAGAGAAAAGATGACACAGTAGACTTACAAAAATAGATAATACTAACGACAGACACTGTTCCAGTGATGAAATGAAACACTGCGACCATTATTTTTGGCAGAACCGCTCCTATTGATAAAAATATCTGGAAAGAAAAGTTTGTAGATTAGCATTTTATTTTGAAGTTATAATTGTTTTCAACTATCATGACACCTAGCTCGTTGTTTTTTTAACTGTATATCAAGACAGAAATCATTAATAAAAATATCTTGATATGTATTTTTTATATTAGAATTAATATTTTGCATTTATTCTAACCAGCGCTTTAACCGGGAACTTTATTTGATGAAGTGTATTTATTAGCTCCTGATAAAGCGCTATGCACTTATTGATTTCTTCTATTATCTGTTTGTCGTTTGTCTCAAATCTCCTTATCTTTGACATATCAATTTCAAACCGTTTCCTGAGCGCTTTCATTCGAGACCAAAGTAATTCAAACATCATGATTCTAGTAAAATGGTTAAAACACACGGTACATTCCAACCACATTTCAGTAAATATACCCACAACATTGTTATGGCAGAAAACAGAGAAATAGTTGATCCAAAGCGATAAAACTGTTAAGATTCGCCATACAAAGGTAAAAATCCATAAAACCCTTGAAAAGGGGACTTCATGAGTCGGCCTGAAATCTAAAGCAACATCAATGATTCTGATGCTGCTAAGGAAATGTGTGAAGTTTTCGCCATTGAAAGTAAAGTTGATAAAAACATTACAAACATATTGGGTCAGCTGAACCATTCGTAAAATCATAAATAAAGTGGGTACTCCAAAAGATCGTACGATAAAACTGCATGTGATGAATAATGCGGTTATCACACAATAAAATCTTGCTGCCACATTTATTTGTATTTTTGACCCTACTGGATAATATAATCCACCTATTAAACGACAAAATAATATAGTTTTTATGCCAGGTATGAAACGTAAGGTGGAACCCAAATGTTTAAGGTATTCGTTTGCCATGGTCAGTAACAAATTACAGACTTAAATAAGTCCGAGCTATGGAAAAGTAAAACAATACTGATGTCAATTTTATAATGAACCACTAAACAATATTGGATTTCTTCAACATATTCTCGAAAGTACATTTAAATGATTAAAGTTCATATTGATAACCTTGGATTGATATGAGCCTGAAAATATCAATGCGTACGTCAATAAATAAAAGAATAAATTTCATGTTTGTCAAAGTCATTTTTTTACATTACATTTTTATAGTAGGTAACTTTCGTTAGGATGATTCATACTTAAATGGTGAAATGGTTAACCACACGTATTTTTCGGGATAACCCGACTAGTTTCGGACCCAACCGGAGTCCTTAATCATGAGCTGAAGCGGCAGCGGAGTCGCGAGTCGAACGTCGAACTTTGCATCATTTATAATATCAATAGGATCAAAAATACACTTTAAATAAACAAACAAGCCTTTTACAAACAATACCAAATATATGATAGAAACTTCATCACCTATGTTCAAACAAATTTTCAGCAATGAATTTCCATACACTTAATGACTCAGGCCTAACTAACAGTTAATTGGCTAAAGGAATAGCTTTCCTGCCGAGGATCGCGTTAGCTGCGTCGCTTTCTCGTGGTCTCTGGTACCTACACGAAAAGGTTACAGCACTTCGGTAGGTCCAGCCGATAAGAGTCCGCTCTCCACCTTTCCCAAAGCAAAGAAAGTCTATGAGATTTAGACGTAACCAGCGAGTATGCCGTCTAGTTTCACGATTACACTAGAGCTTGCAGTAACCCTGCCCACGTTCGGCAGGTAGTTAAGTCTTGATTTGGACACGGCCTTACACGAATACCTAACTAATCGAAGAAATGTGCGAACTGGACCAACGCCACAGTGAAGGTAACGAGACTTTTGAAAGCGATCGCTATTGTTTGTACGTCTACTTCGGAGAGACGCCATATTGTGCATCTGAATGTGCGATGTTCAAGAAATGTCAACGTGTCCTTGATCACTTTACGTGTGTTTTTATCTGAAACAAATCAACCTTTATATTTTTACGATTTAATTAATAGGAACATATGCTTATCCAATTTGGCTGTACTAAATCTTATACGTCTCAAAATCTTGATTCAACTCAAAGCACTTTATTTGGTCTAATATGATTTCTTCTTTTTATTCTAGTAGTAATTTATTCGAGTATATTTAGTAATAAATCAGTCAATTTCCGAGCAACAAATAAAATTACATAAATCAAGAGAATGAGAATAAAATACATGATAGATACATTACCTCTGCATACAATCAACTGCTTTGTAAAAACTAATGTTATTTTCTCCGTTTCGCTGTTAACTGCTCCCGCCAGGAGAGCCGGTATGTAAGGTACAGACATAGATATGCATACTCCGGCTACTATTACCGACTGGTACTGAAACACAACGAAAACTATTAAAATTTAAACGTCGACGGAAGCAAAAAATATTTGTACCTACCTGATAGCCTAGTCCATTCAAAGTGACGTATACCATGCCTAAGAATTTAGGGAAGGTACATAACATCGACAGGAACATCTAAAAAATATAATGTTATAATAGTGAAATGTGAGAAGTACCAAAAATAAATAACAATACATTGCAAAACACTGAGCCTGTTGTAAGCCAGACGGGAGACGCACTACACTACGTGAGACCCTGTTCCACAACTCAATATTATTATTCATTATCAAGGGCCTCCGAGTGTAATTAAAATATTTTTTTGTTATCTGTCTTCTCCTTTGACATGTTAGCTACTAAAATATGTATTAAAATAAGTTGAACACTCACCGACATTTTCATAGGAGTCTCAATTTGACGTAACGTGTTTAATAAGTCTTTATAAATTGCCATGCAATTGTTTATTTTATATTTTAACTCCTTGATATTTTCGGCAGAACTCCTCAGCGCGAATAATTCAGTTTTACATCGTTTGCGTAAAGCTTTAATGCGGTGTAGAAGTAACTCAAATACATAAACTTTAATTATTTGACCAGAGGTGACTGCACAAAACGTTAATCTTGTAGCTACATTATCTACTGTGCAAAAGCCACGATAGGTATAGCAATAAAAGAACGTCATTGCCATATACCATATCATGGCAAGAAACCATAAAATTCTAGAAATTAAAGCTTCACAGATAGGTTTTACTCCTAAAGTAGCGTCAATTGTTTTTAGATTGTTTACAAAATTTAAGAAATATTCGCCTTTAAAAAACAAATTAAGTATGGACATAAATTCAAACTCAAGAAATTGAACCCATAGAAGTATAGTTGCTGTATCGAACTTCTTGAACAGCCGCGGAAATACTCTTACACCTATAAATAATGCAATGAAAACGCAGTACATTCGCGTAACAATTCTCAGATATCGGTTTGCACTAACATCATAGTAAAATCCAAGCAACAGACGACATAACATGATATTACGTACAGAAAACAGACAGGAGTCCAACATCTTTAGGCATTTGTTTTTCATTGTTAGTAATGAGAGATACCCAAAGCAAAACGTACGGACAACTCATGGAGTGGAGCCGTGTCTAAACGGTGACTACGGACTAGTTATTAAAATTAGGGATGATCAAAAACACGTTCTAACACAGAGAACCCAAGTAAGAGTAGTTAGAAACCCTGCACTTCACGGAGACGCCACTAACTGTCACCAGTCCACTCGTGACCATGGTCGGCGCAACTCGGCCGAAACGTCGGGAGAAAAGAAACATGGAATTATATCGCGAATAAGACCCGTTTGTTGCCCAAAATATGTGTACAAGTCGCGAAAGTTTAAAAACATTAACACAGAGAAAACTGACAGTGAAGAAGAGAGGCCTGTACTCAGCAGCAGGTACCAAGTGATCTTGGACTGAATGATGGCGACGATGACGAGCAAAGAACACCACATGTGGTATAAAAACGGAACAGTATGTGACAGTCGACATATTATACTGTCTATTTAATGATATTATATTGGATATTTTGATAGTGATTGGTACTATCGGTCTTAATATAACAAATGTTTTTTTTTTAATTACTGTAAGCGGCACATAATTCATGTATAATGATAGTTAACTGTATATTTATAGATTTAGTTTAGCTTGTATACTTTGTCTGCCTTGTTTGTATTTTATTAGATAAGACGTGGTGACATACAAAACTTGGTAAGAAAACCTGGATGCCAAATATTGGAATCTGAAATCACCAATGCACAGTATGATCGCCCCGCCAACAGTAGAGGGTAGTTTGAATTATTGATGTTCATAGTAATGGCTAGCTTTGATTATAATGCTTGTGAAGTTAAGACAGTAAATGAAGCAATAAAAGTAATTGTTCGTCTTTATTAACACACTAGCTTTTGCCCGCGGCTTCGCACGCGTTAAGAAGTATTATTGTTTAGCAAGTTAGTGTAAAAATTAGGGCCTACAAAACTTCCTTGTACACAATATTCTTAACTAATTTGTCATTTGGCGCTAAACCTATCAAGCTACTGGGAGAACTTACTCGTGAGCAAGCAACATAGAACTGCCCATGAGAGAAGCAATGTTCTCTCAAGTCAATACCCGCAAATTTGAGAGTTTGCCCCTGAGACTTGTTTATAGTCATGGCTAGTCAAAAATCTAAGAAGATTTTTACAAACATCCCCTATTTTATCCCCTTAGGTGTGGAATTTATCAAAATCTTTCTTAGCGGATGCCTACATTATAGTACCTATGTGCATGTAAAGTCTCAGCCCGATCGGTTTAATTTTGACAAAGTTTCATAAAAAATTTCATCCCCTATTTTATCCCCTTGGGGGTAGAATTTATCAAAATCCTTTCTTAGCGGATACCTACGTCATAACATCTACCTGCATGCCAAATTTCAGCCCGATCCGTCCAGTAGTTTGGGCTGTGCGTTGATGCATTAATTTCGATCGAATTTGATTACCATAAAAACGGTTCTAGTGAGTTAATCTTAAAAGATAGACATATACTGTCGCGGACATTTTTTTAGATCATTTCAATAGGAATAATTCTTAGATACATATATTGTGTGTATCTTGAACCGTTTTCGCAGCGCACGCAACAGAAGCCCTCAAGGATGAAAAATTTTCCCCGTTTTTTTACACATTTACCATTATTTCTTCGCTCCTAATAGTTGCAACGTGATATTATATAGCCTAAAGCCTTCCTCGATAAATGGTCTATTCAACACAAAAGGAATTTTTCGATTCGAACCAGTAGTTCCTGAGATTAGCGCGTTCAAACAAACAAACAAACAAACAAACAAACAAACAAACAAACTCTTCAGCTTTATAATATTAGTATAGATTTGAAACTATGAAAATATGGAAACCAAATTATAAAGCAGGTGGTAAAAGAGATACATCCAAGATAATAACATAATTCAAATACTAGACAATCAGTATACAATTGCATATAAAGCGCCACTTAAAAACGAACCCCGTGCCCCCGGCTATAGGCTTCAGTGATTTTAGCCGGATAGTCCATGAGAAATTCCACTGGGATACAAAAACAAAAATCCTACGCCTTGGTTTGGACACCGCCTTACACGAATACCTAACTAATCGCAGAAATGTGCAAACTGAACCATCGCCACTGTGAAGGTGACGAGACTTTTGAAAGCGATCGCTATTGTTTGTACGTCGACTTCACAGAGACGCCATATTGTGCATCTGAATGTGCGATGTTGAAGAAACGTCAAAGTGTCCTTGATCACTTTACGTGTGTTTCTATCTGAAAGAAATAAACCAAATCATTACATGTATTTTTATCTTTTAATGAATAAGAATGTGTTAAGGAGTTTGGTGCTATCAAATATTTTATGACTAATCCAAAATCTTACATGTGTCAAAATATGAATACAACTCAAAACACTTAATTTTTCATCGCTTAATAGTGTTTTTTAGCATTTTGAATTACAATATAATTAGTGTGTTCCTACTTTTTAGTATATAATAAAATGAGCAATACAATAAATAAGACGTTACCTCTGCACACAATCAACTGCTTTATAAAAACCAATGTTATTTTCTCCGTTTCACTGTTAACTGCTCCCGCCAGGAGAGCCGGTATGAAAGGTAGAGTCAATACTGAGCATACTCCAATTATAAATGCACGTTGGAACTAAAACATATATTTTCATATATAAGAAAAATCAAAAATATTGTCATACGAATTTTGTACTTTGTTTGAAATAATATTTTTCTTGTATTTATGACCTTAAAATAATTTAACATTCTATAATATATGCTGTCTGAAAATTCTAAATGGAAATTTAGATATTCGATGAAATATACAATACCCTAAACGTTAAACCGTTGTTGCAAAATTTCTGCTGGGTTTGCAATAAAATAAATATAAATATAAATATGTTGTCGATGTGTGTATGTAATTTAAAAAGAAAATGTACCTGATAAGAGTCCCCAAGCAAAATTTTATAAACCATGATCAACACTTTGGGGAAAACTAATGCCATGGATAGAAGTATCTGAAAAAATAATTGCACAAAAAATCTACAAAACCCTATATTTATTTATAACTTTTTGTTTTACTTCTTTATGGAAATTTATTACCAAGCATGACTTGAGTATTACTTGTTAAAAAAAGTAACGAAAAATATGTATATTTATATACCTGACTGGGCTGACTGCATTTTTAATACAATAAAGCCATAAATTACAACTGAATTTCACAACAAAGTCTTACCGTCAATTTCATAGGGATCTCAATTTGGCGTATCGTATTTAATAAATCTTTGTAAAGCGCCATGTTTTTGGTTATTTTATATTTCAACTCCTTGATACTTCCATCGCATCTCTTCACTGTTGATAACTCAGTTTTACATCGTTTTCTTAGAGCCTTAACCCGACATAGAAGTAACTCGAACACACTTATTATAGTAATTTGACATGAGGCGCTAACGAAAATTGTCAATCTCAAAAAAGTACTGTACAAAGTGCAAGAACTTGCATGCGTAAAGCAAACTAAGATCAAAATTATGATGTACCATATCAAGAAGTATAGCCACAAGACTCTAGAAATTATAGCTTCGCACACGGGTTTCAGTCCTAAAGCATCGTCAACGTTTTTTAGATTTTTCAGAAAATGAAAGAGATTTTCGCCGTTATAGATGAAATTGATAAAGAACAAAAGTATGTA
Organism: Chrysodeixis includens; assembly: GCA_941860345.1. NCBI lineage: Eukaryota > Metazoa > Arthropoda > Insecta > Lepidoptera > Noctuidae > Chrysodeixis > Chrysodeixis includens. The sequence continues at coordinate 12,351,146 of OW796099.1, forward strand.
CTCAAACACTTGCCCCCATAGCAGTAGAGCTACTGTATCAAAATGCCCCAAAAGTTGCTGAGATGATTGCAAACAAAAAAATGCTGCAAAGAAAGCGCAGTACAATCGCGTAACAATTCTCAGACATCGGTTTGGGCTGACCTCGTGATAGAATCCTCCCAAGAGACAAAATAACATGACATGTCGTATTGAGAACAGACATGAGTCCAAAACTTTTAGGCATTTGTTTTTCATTGTTGGTGGTAAAGAGCGATGCTTATGTAATTGAAATAGAACAATACTGAGGCAGACATCGATATGTTTGATCTTTTTAATGTTATTCGATATTTCGATGGAGTTACGATCATTTGAATATTTTTAATTACAGTGCGCAGTACATAATTATAATGGATGTTATTATAAAAAGAAATGTCCTCAAGTAGATAGAAGCCTGAAAGATAGCCGAGTGGTAGGTCAGCATACCATTGATTACGTGCCCGACGTGTGGCGGGTTCGAATCCCCGATTGGGACAAGTATGTTTTTGTGTATTCCCCAGAAGATTTTTAAATTAAATTTGTGATCTGTGCATATAATTTGAATGATTGTAACACGCCGTGACACAAGGACTTCATTCTTACTTCAAAAGACAAGATTTTTTAAAAGAATGATGTTTACTGATAAGTATTCACAGATCTTACAGGTTCCAGTACAACTGCAGTATCTATCTACACGCAATAATTATATTAAAATTGACTCAAACATTCATATTGTTTCTTTGCTGTACCTAACTTTCAATAAGCCTCGCACCGACTTTCGAAATCTTTGAATTCGCCAAGATGTTTGCCGTTCATTAGTTTTATGGCTTCCACTAGAGCTTGGAGCTCGTGGAGTATTTAATATTCTTGATTGTTAAGTAAGTATCGTCCATTCTGCCTAACATTTACGTTACAAATATTTGAATTTCGGTAATTGAGACCATAATACAATGCGTTTCGTTAGAACGTTTCCTGGAATTACAAGCTTACGACGGTCGAGGAAACGTTCGGTTCTTATTTCGTAATAAACAGACGTTTTATCTCATAATATTGTCTGCTAAAACATTCCTTATCAACACTTACTTTTTTATTTCAATTGCAAAAATATCAGTGATGTTTTAAAAGGCGTTTTTCACATCGATAAAATTTTACCCTTCTAGAGTACGAATATTAAACGAAGGTTGATTCCTGAAAATAATACTTACTATCGTTCTACGTATAGAAAAAGAAATGAGAGAGACTGCAGCAAAGGTGACCTAGTGAGCAAAATTAGACGCAGTTGAGTTGGGATCAAAGGGAGGCGGCCGGGGGCGGTGCCGCGCGTCTCGCTGCGGCCCATAATCAAAGAATAACAGGTCAACTCACGGCGAACAAGAAATAGAGGAAACAATCACGCTGCACGGAGCAAGGACAGTTTGTCCACTGGAATGACCGCGCTTCACTTTTGTTTTCCTACGAAATTGTGACGGAAAATTTTCTTTGCGGTTGTGATGAACGGTATCTAAAACTTAAACGCAGACTTTTCTGGTAGCTGAGTTCTTTGCCGCAGCCAAACTATTAATGTCAATGAATATAAATAGTTTTTTAATGACGTTAGTGGGATGTATGGATTAATCTAGAAAACGCCTGGCGCTCATCACTTTACCGCTGATACTTACGATAAAATGTTTGTCTACTAATTTCGAGGAATTAATATTAACTATGCAAATAGCCGCGATCTGCGCCGCGCCGGCAGGATGCGCCGCGTGGGGCTGTGGTCCACACACGGATGATGCTATATCTCTGAATTCCTACTAGTTTTGTTTGTTTGTTTACTGCACACTCTGAACTATACCGAATTTTACTCTTCCCACAAACGTCGTAAATCACGCGGGCGAAACCACAGGAAAATACCAGTTATATCCATAACACAATACTGGCTCGTTTCACGGCTTCGTAGTTGAGATTTTTATTTCATTAGCGAGGCGTAAGTGGGTCTTTTTGTTGGAAAGTGGTCCCTAACAATGAATCTACCTCGTAACTGAGTGGAACACTGAGTGAGCTAAAATCGAAAATAAAAGCTTAAGAAACGTGTTTTCTAATGACTTTTCTTGAGACGTTGTTAGGGATTTAAAAATTTACAAAAGGCGGTTAGACCATTATGGTGCCTAAAGTGAGAGTAGAAGTGACTTCGGTTCGATTTTTTTTCTGTTTGGTAGAGTCGAGGAGTATTTGCTTTACTGAGTAAATGGGGCTGAATGAGTGGGATCCGACGAGGCTTAAAATCAGATAAGCCAGCCTAGTCGTCCCTTCGAGTTTATCTAGACGAATCCATCCTCACATATTTCCTTTTGATTGTATGAATAGGGAAAGAGGCTTTTTGAAACTGAACCAATTTTAGGCACTCTTGCAAAAACGAACATAATAAAAAGACGTTACTTTTCGACATTACTCGCTAGTGTAACGTAACAGTACTCACTCATCCTTTATCGCTACTTCCACACACATTCCTTTACTGTACAAGATTATGACTACAACATAAACTCTACAACTTAGAATCATTGACTCAAGACTGACATTACTTAGTTCTTCCTTTGTTTACAATACAATCTCTTATCTGAAAAAAGACGTAAATAACAAGTTACTGTAACAATAATTCTGCGAGAAAATGTTTACGAGTTGAGTTAAAAAATTCATCGGGACTGTGGGAAAAGAACTTGTACATTTGCATACTTAATTAAGCCGGTAATGAAACGCTTGACTTTTTGTCTCACCCTTCGTTATGGGGACTCTTATGTCTCTTCCTATTTGTAAATCAAATATTTTAGGCAGCTTTTAAACAATAAACAAAGACTAGACTATTAGACTTTAACACAGCATAAGTCTTTTAGTATAGCCAATAGTAAGGCTGGATATTGCTAATCATTATTTCTCGTATTTTGAATATCTATTTATTTTTATCTTGTCGGCCACCGCATACTTTTTATTTTACCTCTGGTTACATTTGGAGGTTTTGCAAATCGGGTGCTTAACATGAACTTACTATTTTTGCAGTCAGAGAATAACACTATAGTGTGTATTATTTATTTGGTCCATGCTGATATTGACAGGTAAATCAAAACCAATCTCCGAAATCATTGTTGTGTACTTATTAATTTACCTCTCAGCAAACGTAATTTGCAACTCGCACTAAGACTAACACGGAGAACTTAGAAGGATCATCTTGGAATATGTTATTCATAAAAGAATTGTAAATCTGTTGGTGCGGCGGCACGCGCGCGTGATACAGAGTGATATCAAGCGGCTGACACCGATAAGGCCATACGCAGTCCGATTCGCTTTCGAACAAATGTATTTCCAATTTTTTCGACGTACAGGGAATGTAATAGAGAGTATTTTGCGGGGTCCTTTTCTTATTTTTTACGAGCGAATGCCGGTCGGTATTACGTCGACATGTGGCCAGGGTTCGGTTATTATTTTAGGGCTGGTTCGGCGGTTCGGCTACGTTCTGCTTTATTTGTCTCATCTCGTGTAAGAACGTGAGCGACGAACGCACAGTTATAAGGATTAGTTTTTTCGTTGTGTAACAGAATATTACGTGGATAAAGTTTTTCATAAAGATGTACATGTGTTACACTGAGATGAAGATCACTGTGCCGTACTCGAGAGATGTCGTTATAACAATATTCCGAAGACGTGTTACATGGGAATGTATGATGATAATATGCTCCTACTATTATTTTCGAATATTTTACCAATAAAGCTATGTTTACATTGTACTATAAGTTTGTCTTAAAACAGTGGTTTCGATATAAAATGGCTAACAGCAGACAAGTACTTTCAAACAAACTTGTGATGTAGCGCCCTCGAAACTCGAACTGTGCTCACAAATCGACGCATAATACAGTGCAAGTAGAATTAGCCCAGTTCACGAACTGCGCTAGACTTGAACAGCTAGTTAGCGCAGTCCATTGGTAACGTACGCAGAGTTCTAACATATGTACTTGGTGTTAGTTTGGAGGTTTACATTACATGAGAATGAGCTGGCCTTGTTTAGGTTGTAATTTGATTCTTACTTGCCTTTTGTGAAACTGTAATGTGATAGCATTGAGTATTACGCTGGGTAGGTATTAATGTCACAACTCCCCGCTGGTTTCATTGTAATTGATTATAAGATATACGAAAAATCTGGTATATACCATGTTTAGCGCCTTATCATTTCAGCTTAGCCACCAATCTGAAACAGACTTCTTGGTATAATCATACCGCTGTGTGTATTCATATTTTTCGACATAAAACGAGAGAAGCTTCAAAATGTAATATATAACGTAATAGACCACCGCAGAGTTCATATTCCACCTTATAAAAATCACCATAATATATTTGCCTAAACGAAGGAAAACAAAATATAACGATGGGATTATTATGTCTCATATTTCGCTTAGTTTCCTTATACATAAGCTAAGTGGGGCTTAAGATGATTTTGTTGTACAGCGCCACGTTTTCCTTGACTGTTATATGTAGCTATACCATACACTACACTGTACTATGTAACTTAAGAAAAAACAAAGTATGCCATATTTGCTTTGCTTTATTTATTTGAATGAGAACGCGAATCAACACGTTTGTGTTACAAGAATATTTTATAAGCTACTTTCTGAGTCAGGGAGTTCTACACACAATATTTTGGATTTCATTTTTCTATTAGATCTTCCTCTTCTTCCTTTATTCGATCTTAGGGTGATGTAACCCATTTCTATAGCCTACATAGGCTATAGAAATGGGCTACAAAATATTATTAGTTCCCGATTCAATCAAACCTTGGTACTTTAAAAAGAAATCAAACAATACCAAACCAAGATAAAAATATGTCATTACGTTACACAGCTTCCGTGCCACTTGCAGCTTCATCATCAAACGAACTTTCAATTAAAACCGTTTAACAAAACATGCCAGTGATTTCTCCTCTCTAACGGCCTGTAATAAAACCGTCCATATATTTGTAAAATACGCCTCACTTAAAGAACACCACTTATTCCATCGTTGACACGAAGTGGGGCTGTGATCGTAATAAAATAGTTGACGTCGAGCGACGAGCGGCAGGCCGGCGGCAGGCCGGCAGGCGGTGGGTCACGGTGGACGAGCCCAGTCGGGGTCCAGTGATAACTCTTAGGAGAGATAAAATATCCAATCTCGATTGGATCATTCGTCCGCACCATCTCTTACGAATGCATAGTATTTATGTTCCGTTTTCCTTTTACTAGTATTTGCTGAAACCTTTAAATAAAATCTTAATTTTATATCATTTTGACATTAATTTATATGATTGCATAGAGGATATGTTTTATCCCTAGGCGTCTCTAGCCAAAACCCTCTCTACTCTACCCTTCCCTTAATATTTTTTTTTCCAAGACTACTGTTACAGCTCTTTTTGAAAAAGAATATAATAAAATTATCATACCAGGAGATGGCGGTCGATAGACCAGTTAACACCCTATGGAAAATAGATTGAAAATGTTTGTTAAGACCACATAAAAGGATACATTCAGAAGGTTAGGGGTTATTGCTATAAATGAGTGTTTGGCTGGCCACAAAATTTGCATACAATTTGGAACGAAAAACTATAAAGAGGAATTCGCTTTCCTAATTCTTTCATTTTTATTATTCTGCTTCTTTTAACCGTTAAAACGAATGGTAAGTAATATAACACAGAAGTTTACTAACTCGATAAGTGAATTCATCCTAAAATCTTTATTCTTTTATTCGAGCTTAATCGTAATCATCAATTAACTCAAAAACCAAATAACCAATGCACCTTCTTTTTACTACTACTACTTGTCAATAACTACCTGGTGCCCGTGACTTCGCTCGCGCGAATGTCGGTTATAGATCAAAGACATTACATTCATCTGACGCTGCCGGTTAAAAAGTAACCTATATATTAATCCAGGGTGTCAACTAGCTCCATATCAAGTTACAGAAAAATTGCTTTAGCCATTTGAACGTGAAAGAATAACAAAAATCTATCTATCTATGCGTCTACTAATTCATACTTCAAACTTTTCATGATTACAAAATAGAAGAATTTACAACTTTTGTCTTTCTGCACCACATTGTACTATCAATTCAGCGTTTCCAAAAATATCCCCACAATCTTTTCAAACGCAACACTCACAATGAGTTTATTGCAGTGCGGTTCTCTGTGGCAGTCTATTTGATCCGTTGCCTGTGCAAAGACGAATTGCAGGTTATTGCAGTCATATTGCGACTACCTGATAAAGGTAACGGAATGGAGAATTCTGTTCCCGATGCGGGAGTAAGGGAAAATGAACGAGAATGTTGGCTGTGGGCTCGCTTATTTGTGTGTTAACAGTTACATTTACAGCTATAGAGATGCATGTTTCCCTTGTGATGAAATGTGACAACATTATTACCGACTACAAAAAGGAGGAGTTTAGGTACCAATTCGGGTCGTATTTTTCCTGTAAATAGTAACTGCTTGAATATCCGGGTAGGTTAAGTCACCACACCAACTACCAATGCATTATGTTCAGGTTTGATACCCGCATTAATTATAATCTGTAGTGTCTGTTTATACCTAGTCTACATCTTCCACCTAAAAAGTTTAATTATTACTTCATGACTTTCCCTGTTTAAATAGGCAAGACGAATCTCAGTTGGAACTAGGTGGAAGAGTTGATAACAAAGGAACTATTTTAGAGTTCAGCTCAAAAACCCTCCGTCGACGCGACAGCTTGTTAATGTTTCAACAAAGAGTTTGTCCCTTGAGTCTGAATGAGCACTACGGAAACCTATCTCCTAAAACTTTCGTATTTTACCAGTCTTTGTCAGCACTCCTTACTATACAGCAAACTAAAGAAAAGACAAAAACAAAGCAATATCCTAACAAAGTTAAAATGAACAAACATTATCCACGACTCGATATACATATGTATAGTGTAAAGATAGTTGTCGCCCATAAACGACGATGTGTTACCCCGCACATAATACAATGAGGTATCCTTAAATGTAAAACGGTGCTACTCCGTGAGTCGTTGAAACCCCTATAAAAATGTTAGCCCGCCTTTCATTACATTCTGGAACGCGATTCTCGAACGCACACGAGCGAAACTACTCTTTATCACGATTGGATTAAGCAGATATTTGCTTGGGGATGGTAACATTTATTTTGCCAAAACGTCCGATCTATTCCTTGTGAATAACCCGCTTCTGGTATTTACTTTGTTTCTGTTACCAGAGTTGCGATTTCAATGGATCCAAGTTTAAAGTCTAACATGAGAGATCGGGACACGTTTTACGATCGTGTGTTAACACCGTGATTGATTTAGGACGCCGGCGCCTTCGCAGCTACAAGAAAAAGGTCCTGACTTATTGTTGAGGAAAACATCGGGATGAAACGTAATAGTCTGAAACGAGGATACGCGCGAGCATTATTGATGCCAGTTCCCCGGAACTGATTGATGGACAGGTGAAATAATCTTATTTGACTTTGATGCAATCGATTCTTTACCAACAATTTGGAACAAATCGATTGCTGTATGCAATAGATATGAGGAAAATTCTAGAGAAAATCAATATCTTTGACTTTAACTTTCTATAACAAGTATCTTCATTATTCCAATGGAAGTTTCTTCCATATTTACTTTAGATACGAAATTCAATATTTTACATTATGGTAACATAGCCTCCATGAAATATTAGTGAAGCTTGACCCAAAAGGAAGTTATTAGACCCTTCAGCGTCATCAAAATGGACTGCTTTTGTTGGACAACTTTCAGTAAATTGACCTTTTTTATCTACTGAGGGATCGTGATGCCGTAATGGTTATGATCGTTTAAGGGTTACCCAGTTATAATGAGTGCAGTCTAATAATTCCGCGAGGACTCAATTATAGCTTTTAACAGTCAGTGATAAAGTTTGATCTTGACCTTTCTTCGATTATACTTTTTGACAGTTTTTTTTTGTTTTGGTACAGATTTAAAACCGTTTATAGTACACTAGAAACTTGTACATAAATGAATCATGAATTAAGCTGTATTACAAGGCATTACAGTCTATTTTTGTCGGTAGGAATTAACACCAAAATATTTGATGTTATTTCTTTAAATATATTAATTTAAGTATGTACGTAATACATTGGTATTATTCTTTTAAAAACAAAACACCCGAGCAAAGTATTACGAGCATAGTTCGGTTGAACTAAAATCATGATTAATTATTCTCTTTCCGCTCGGCCACTGAATATTTTAATAGTTGGCAACACGCGAACTGATGTAAGAAACTAAAGTAAATAATGTAATTGGTATAATATGCTATGTAGCTTTACGAGTTGTAATTATTTTGACATTAAAAACTTGTTGGTTCGAAACTTTTTAAGTATTTAAGTGACGTTAATACTTGATAATTATACTATTTGATTTTCTGTTCGACTATTTCCATTCTTTTTACATTACAATCAATGAGTTAGTAACTTACTAATCCAGTGACTTCGCGTGTTTTAGATTTATGGGATTCATGTAAATTTTTAGGGTTCCGCACCCAAAGGGTAAAACGGAACCCTATTACTAAGCCTCCGCTGTCTGTCTGTCTTCAGGCTGTATCTCATAAACCGTAATAGCTAGAAAGCTGAAATTTTATAACATTCACAAATGATGTATTTCCGTTGCTGCTATAATAACAAATACTAAAAATAAAAAAAAAATGTCAAGGGGGGTCTAAAAACAATTAACGTGTTTTTTCGTATTTTTTTGATCAATATTAAAAACGGTAACAGACGTTTCAAATTTTCGCTGTGTATGGATGATACGCATATTATATACGCTGTGTATTTATAGACGACAATTTCTTAGCTTGTCTATGGCAAAACATCACAATCATAATAAAACTACAATTAATTCTCACCCATTGCACTTGACGAATACAAACTCGCTTACAAGGAAAAGGGGGTAAGTCAGGAGGGGTAACAGGAGTATCACATGAGAACGAGCCAGGGTAATTGCTGGTGCTAATGTTATTAGCGATGCTCTATTAAATGCAACGCAGCAAGACTTCCCTCTGTTCAAACATAGCTCTTATTAATTTCAATACTTTGTAGGGGTGTATGTAGTATGTTGGGTAGATATTAAAATATTTGCTTTTTTTTCTTTTTCTTTTAAAACGACTTCTGTTCTAAGGAATTTAATCCTTATATCGCGGGTGTTTCACAAATATTCAATTCACATGCACCAAGACGCCCAGACTTAGAATAAAAATTTTTGGAACTCACAAATTCTTGTCCTATGCAGGGTAATTAGCGTGAACTTTACCTTCCATTCGGCATCTGTGCAGTCATTCTAATAGTTTCACGAATTAAAGTTGTTTTCTTATGAGCTTCTCATTACTAGCTAGGTCAATGGCACTAACGAGTAGTTTTGTTAATCTGATTATTTTTTAAACATCACTGTTATTGCTGCATTTTTAGTAGCAATATGTACTGTATTTGTCATTTAATGTTGTACGTACCTGTGTAAAAAAGAAGCTTAAAAAAACTGAAACGTCACAGTTTTATTCTCCAATGAATAAAACCTATAAACAAAATTTCGTCATATTATTAAAAAACATAATCCTTCCAACAACTGCCAAACAAAAAGGTAAACAGCAACAAAATCAAAATTAATGTCAAAACTAGCAGCCTGTATAGTTTACAAACTATCTTACGTAGCAATATACGTCCCTTCGCTCACAAGCCCGCACTTATTTCCCCTGGCAGCCATATTACTGCAACTTACAACCAAACTAAACTGAGCCCCCGAACCTTTGGCGAACTTAAAAAATATAACCACACTTCAGATATAGGCAAATTTGGAGGGCTCATCCTTAATTGGTAACGGTCGCGTGTGAGGGTCTTGGTACCCCACATGGTTATAATTTGCACCTGTAGCCACAGATATTATGTGAGAAAATTTGTGTTACTCGATACCAAATCGTGATATGAAAACTGAATTGTTTGTAAACATGTTTTGATTTTGATTAATATCTGGGGCACGTGTTTGCTATAATATTATTAAGGATGGAAATATTTAATTCAGAAACGGTTTTATTAGTTTTTGTATCCTGATTCTAAGTAACTTGAACTAACAAATTCCCAAGTATTTATTGATATCCACATTTCTCTATCAGCAGATAGGGACATGAAATTTAATAGCGTGAGGAGCCGTAAAATTTAATAAAAGTTTCCCAGCAAACATTGTTTGAGAAAATCCTCACCCACGTGAAAAACTAAGAGAAATTTATCTTGAAGTTTGGCAGACGTGCCACCAAGATCTGAGGATCCTATCAAATAAGTAAAGCGCACGGAGGTATCTGCTAATAACAAACAATGATAGGCGAAGAAATATTTTTATTCAAATTTCAGTTATTAGCAATAGAAACATCAAATCAAACTTGATTCATCAATTCAAACTAAATAAAGTTGTAAAAATGCCGTCCAAGTCGCGCAATGCGACATCACGCTTCCACAACTGCATTAACCTGACATGTAGTTCCCTGAATACAATCAAAACAATAACTAATAAAACATACAATGTAAAACAAACCTCCACTAATTACCTGCCAATTACTTTGTATCCCTTTAAATGTATTAAAACCCAAAAGTTATTGAATTCGTTAAGCCCAGTGTATCCGCAAAACAAATTACATTTATGGGTTAGATTAATAAGAGATCGCTTCGGGTTCAGGGGGCCTACTGTTCTCTTAAAGTAATCTGATTGCAGTTGTGGAAACGTGACAACGCACTACATAATGTAGAACGGTGTCTCTTTTACACAGAGGTAAGAATATTGCTTTAAACCTTTAAACACAAGGCTTTAAGACGTGGCGGTAGGACCCCAGGTTTTTATCTCAGTGTAATGGTATGATGTTACGCCTTATTTAGCGTGGGAGTCTAATATGAAAAGGATGAATAATATTTATAATTAACTAGCTATATCCCGCGGTGATACCCGCGGTTTATCGGATTGACTAAATCGGTCTAGTGCGAAAGGAACTCGCCAATAATAGATTTATATTTGTATTTGCAAGTAATATTGCGTGGCGCAGTTATTCACACTAAAAGAAAGTCATTTCCGTAAAACTTTCCCGCATTTTTCATTTCAAATATCGTCAAAATCCAAGGTCCAGCCGTTTGCCGACGTGAAGAGGTAACAAACATATACACACACATATATACGCACATACACATACATAATTTCGCCTTTATAAAATTAGTATGATTTTCATAAATTTAAATACGTTTTTAAGACTAATATTGTTTTATTCCTTTTAAAGGTCGTGTTTCCTTTTTAAGGTCGTTTAAAGTGTGGGTTTAAGAAAAATACATGCTGAAATCATTTTTTCTTTGTTCCAGAAAGAGCCTTTAACCAGCAATGACACAGGCTCTTATTATTATTAATTATTTATATCATAAACGCAAAAACAGTGTAATAAGGTATTTAAGCCTATTCAGTCTTATAATGTTTGATGGATCCATGTAAACCTTTATAAAGCAACAATCATCTCAACATATTTGTTCTTCTAGACTTGAAAGCTATCAAAACCAAATCCCTGACACAGTACACCTCAAGTAGATCCCCTGATCAGCATAATTCAAGTACTTGTGAACCAGAGAACTCAAATAATTCACCTTTAAAGCCTACTATTCATTACAGTGAGGCCGAAGTAGTGATACCCAATAGGCTATTTGACTAAAAAAATCTAATCAGTCCGTCAGGTAGATTTCAAAAAATATTGTATACGTATTTCTTATTTTCTTAAATCAATAAAAAATACAATAATAAAACGCAACAAAGGTGGTGAAAAGTGTGGAAGTGGGGGCTACCGACGTCACTTGACAGTAAAAAGTGACTTGTATGTGACGTCACACGAGATTTCAACATATGGTATCATCTTATTGTTTTGTTTTACGTGATATAAGAAAAAAATACGTACCCAATATTTTATGGAATCTATCTGACGAACTAATTAGATTTTTTTAGTCAAATACCCAATTGTTGACGTTCCCGTTCGTTCTATTCGCACCCTAATTTGATATTGGCCGTAGAAACAATGTTCAAAGAGCCAAATTAGACAATTAGAAGGAGAAACACTTGAATTCTAAATACCAAGAGACTTAATTATACAATGCTAATTATACGTAATACTTATCTGTGATACAGTTCCAAATTAGTATTGAGTTGTCAAGAGATTTTGCATTTTAAATTATGGTTGTTAAGGTCGGAAATTGAGTAGAGTAATTTATGTCCAGTTTTGAGCTGTAGGACGAGATGAATTATCATAATGAATTTTGGCATTAGAGTTGTGAAGATGTAGAGTCTGTTGTATTGTAGTCTATATTATTATTGTGTTTAATGTTGTATGTTTAAAATGATTTCATATCAACAAAATTGACCGTATCGACGTTAGGGTAGATTTTATCAGAGATGCAGTAATTGTTTTATCTCAAAATTATAGAAGTATAATAAAATAAATAAAATAAACTAACCAGCAGCAACCTACGTGTCACTGCTGTGCACAGGCTTCTGCCTATTTAAGGAAGGTTTCAGCATTGATCACCTCGTTAGCTCGCTGGCGATTTCAGATTCCAATATCTAAAATCTGGATATCCTCACGATTTCCTAGGTTTCCTTCACCGCCTGTCTTAAGAATAATTAAGAAAGTACGTAATAATATTAAAAATAAAAGTTCGGAAAGTCACATTGGACTCTTGCCTGTGCAGGGATTGAACTTGCACCTCGTGCATACAAATTCACAAAGAGAACGAACCGCAAGGCCACCAGGACATTTTATACATTATACCTAGAAGTATATTATAAACAAATTTGTCAGGATGTATGTTTGTTTCTCTTTCACGCATAAGCGACAACACCTAAAATTTATCATAGACCTAGCTGGACTAACACATCATAGGTTTCTTTTTACCCGACTGCGTAAAAGGAGGTGCTAAATATATCTATTGCTTTGCGAAGTCGCGGGAAAAATCTAGTACTAGTATAAACATACAAGTTGTACATAAGGAAGTGTTGCTACATTACAATATTAACATAATTACTGTATATCAATAAACAATTGAACATCATCAGCCTTATAAACTCTTAGAGGAAGTATTTTCCGTAATAAAGAGTATTTATGTAATAAGGTATAATTACACTTATCAAAGCTCAGGTTTAATGTTAATGATATCATTCGTATGAGCATGACGTTAGATGGTATTTGCGTCATATTTGCGTTGAATTTTGTTAGGAACAACTTTACAAATATGGAACTACCGTTTTTAGAAGATCTTTAAAGCTGACAAAAGTACTGTTGGTATATCTATATAATATGGTATAACGTATAACCTTATTCCTTAGTCGTATTTAACATTACTTGATGATAAAAAATCAGGCTATTTTATGCCTATGTTTACTCATGCGTATGTATCGGGATTGCCCGACTAGTTTCGAACCTAACCAGAGTCCTCAATCATGAGCTTACTAGGCGGGGACTATATTAGATAAATAATCAACTGTTTTTCATATTTTGAGATTTTTTATTGCAAATAGAGAGAGATTTGTTTATTTGATCACCAATAATATAAAAATTTAAATGTTAATCTTTTAGGGATCTATCTAGTATCTGAAAATTAATCTAGAGGCCATCTATAGAATTTTAATTACTAAAAATATCCTTAACAAAAACCTACTTTAAGACAAACATTTTTTATCCTTTATTGGGTACGACAAACACTGAGATGAATCAGTTCAAGTCATATAGGAAGCTCTTCACTCCCCAACAGAGTCAAACACAGTGTCGAAAATGGTAATTAAAATGAGCACACACCATAACAGACTTGACACAGTGCGACTTGTTGGAAAGCAGATGTGTGCGTGTCATCTTCGACGCCCCCGCGTTGAGTCACTTGGTTCAAAGATAAACAGTGGTGTGATCTCACCTGGCTTTATATGGAAACTGGACGTTATGTTTTTGTGTTAATGTTCAGTGTAAAAAAGATTAAATTAATTATTATTAATGATAGGATCCGCGAGGTTCATGGTGTTTTTGCGAGTCTTAAAATTGCGTGATGAAGCAAGCTTACTTACTACCTGTTTGTAAGCAGTACTATAATACATAATATCATGTGCAATAAATTTAGCTAGCACTATTTTACTCGGAGGATATCGACATTTTTGTTGATAGCCTGCCTGGCGAAATTAAACGACGCGCGACGTGTAATCAAAACGACTATAGTTATAATTTCTGTAACAAGATTTAAATTCTAGCATTACTGGTTTCTTGTAATATTAAGAAAACGGGAAGTTAACACACAACGTGCATTTATATTTAATAGCTTGACATTACGTCCTTGTTGCATCGACAGTCGCAGTCATACTTTGCGACTAATATAATATTATATAGCTAGTATAATATTACAATAATTGCTCTTCTACATATTACTTAATAAAAGTCACTTTAAGTGACAGTTCAACAATAATTTTAAAAGCATTCACTAATAACTTTTCGTATCGATTGTACTACACGTTATTTGATTTGACTTTTCCCCGTTTGCACAATATGAAGTAATTCGCAGATGCTTACCATACCACAAGGTATGCAATAAGTAGAAAACCTCCTACGATTAGAACAATCCATACGCATGTTAGCAATGCAAAAATAACTCTTTACGCGTTCACGACTAAAGCGCTGAATAGATTTTGATGACACTTTACAGCAAGCTTGGATTCAAGAAAATACTATTTTGAGGCGTGAAAATCGACATCTAAGTAGGCGAAGACACGGGAAAGAGCTACCAAAACATGTAGCTTAGGATATAAACCTCCACCTCTTAAAAATAAAGACAGTTGCATCGAGAACAGTCGGCGCAATTATTGCGTAGAGCGATATCCCTTTTCTACAACGGCACTTTAAGAATGTTTTTTCTAGAATGTATAGGCTTTTAATAAATAAGGTTTTAATAAAAACTTATACTAACCACAAAAGCTTCGGGCAATAGCTTAAAAGGCTACTAGCGCAGTAACGAGCACCTCTTGTAATATTGTTAAACAAGAGCACTCTCCATAGTTCACTTATTTTTATCCTCATTAAAAACTGCGAACATCCATCCACGTATTTATTAAACCAACAATAAGGTCTTAAAAGTAGTTAAGAGAGGCTTTTATTGACTGGAATTTAACCCCTTTAAAACCTTTAACAAAGTATAATTAAGTAGTATAAAACAACGTCGCTTCTAGCTGTCTGTCTGTTCACATGTATGTTTCGATGTTTAAAACTACGCAATGAGATTTAATTGTTAGTTAATTACCCTCGAAAATATTTAGGACATTGCATTCTGAAAGATACTTGCTGCTTGATAAAACCCTCTCCTACAAAATATTATATTGCTACAAAATTTTTCGTCACACGAAGATTAAAAACAACTTTATAGAGTTAACTACGAAAGCGTCACCCAGTTAAACAGAGCCCTGGAATGCGACTTATATTTGTAAACCTCTTTAAAACAAAGTTATTATAAAGTTAAGCCCTCGGATATACTCGCCGGGATAAACATTTTGTTTGAAATGCACGCGTTCTTATTCACAAGTAAAAGAGCTTATAAAAAAGTACGTTAAATTATAATTGTTGAAATTTTAAAAGTAAAAAATCTTATTAAACTCTGTATGATGAATGAATTAAACGTACACTGCGAGGACTGGTTCGAAGCGATGCAAGTTATAGAATTACGTGGAAGTACTTGGGGGAGGCCTTTGCCCAGCAGTGGGACACAATAGGCTAGGGAAAAAAACTTTGTACGCTTTTAACGAATATTGATGAAAAGTATTTTTGTTATTATAACAAGTCACAGTTATTTTTCCATTTAAAATTTTAAACTTTAATATTTATAGTGTTTATTTTGTTTACTTACATAAAGACTGAATTGTGGATTTTAAACCTCTGTTCAAGTAACAGTATCAAGCCAGAGATAAGCAATACATTAAGTACCTGTCTTATTACCACATTGCGTGTTGCGTTACTAATCTAACTATTAACCCCTCAACCACTTTAATGAGAGTTTTATGCATGTGTGTATATGTTTAGCAAAGTGATGTGTTTTCTGAGGTAACTTGTTAATTTGTGGGAAACAAAAGTCTGTTCTTTATTTACGTTAATTATTAATTTTAAAATGAGACGTAATTTTAATCCTTCTAATTAAAATACAATTTCTTCTAATATTACGATAAACCAAAATCAAAAGTTTTTTTTTTTATTTTAAGCACTTTCAAAACATTACAGACTTTAGTTACGCCTGAAAGAGTGATATCATTCTTTTTACACATATCTAAAAGTTAAGTATCAATTTTTGCACACATATATTATGAGTTTATGACTCGTGTGTTCTTGATAGTCATTTAAAAATACATACCTATGCAATATGCGAATAGAAATCCCATGACACTAGGCGATGTCAAGACATTTTACGTAAAGGATATACAAAATTCCAAGTATATTTAATCAAAATAATGTAAGTAGAAAAATCAAGCAGTGGAGATGTGTACGACACACGTGCGCCGTGTATTCCCTAAGATAAGGGGGGCTCTGGCCGTCGGCGTCGCGACGGAGCGAACCCGACACACATCGAATGTCAAAATGCAGTAGCTGAGAAAATGGAATTGCTATTCTGATACTATCTACACTTTACCGTATGTTAGATAAACATATTATACTTATTTGGAGCTACGAATAACAGATAGGAACGTGTGGAAGAAGAAGACATGCTGCGCCGACCCCAAATAATAATAATTGGGATAAGGGCAGGGGAATGATTATGATAAAGACTTATTTGGAGCTAAAAGATTTTTTCTAAATACACGACCAAACAATTGAAGTACAAGTCCTAGGCAAATGATTTATGAAATCTTGAAGTTTTCTTTCAAATTAAACTTTTTATAGCTTATAATATCAGGAATATTCCATAACAGCTTCAGAAATTTTGCATAAGAAATCTATTGCAACTGTTTGGTCATGTATACTTATTTTTGCTTGTGACTGTACAAGGATTTTTCTATGTAATTCGTGATGAATCCGTGAAGCTCTTTTGGGCCGTCCATTACTTAAATTAGATGTGAGGCAAGTGGCGTGTTTGTAATAATGACAGCACTGTTGAATCATACAATCATTCCATAAAAAGAAAAAAACACTGTCTGACTGTTTATTATCCGTCCAGACAAATAAGCCGATATTAAAAAAAATATTCAAGAATAAGTTTAAATCTCCATAAATGACATAAGCTATCAGAAGTTACGAGTAGTTATTTAAAAACAGTAGGTACAATTTAAATTGTAATATATTTATTAAACTACTTGTTAAATATGAAAAAGGAACTCCGGATTTCTTGCTATTAAATTTCTCGTTGACCCGGATTCATTTTCTATGCAATATAGAAATAATTTAATATAACGCATAGTTCACGCAATATTTCCCTTACAATATTACCTGGAAAACTTTTTTCATAAAGCTACATAGACTTTTGACACGGTGGCTTTATAAACATAAAAGAAGCAGAAAGGCGAAGCACGTACAAACAAATCTAATTTCTTACGTAGAACATTATAGACAGAGCGAAAGGGAGTACATACATATAAAATGCACCTCCGAATTTGAATGTCCCGATTTTATTAAGCACATGTCTGACGTTATTTACAGAGGAGTCGGTGATCCCGGCCAACGGTATACGCCTGCGACTCTAAAACGTATTTACCAAAAGCGTATTCATATTAGATTTCCAAGCTCCCAATGCCAGCCGGCCGTATCGAGAATGTCACCGATACATTCAATACTTTATTCGAGTGAGTTGGAGAACGAAGCCGCGACACGGAAGAGTGTCAAATAAATACAGGTTGAAATATATCTCCTGTCGCGTTCTGTGATCCTGGTATATACGTGCCATTTAAACGATGAATTTTTGTTTGGTTTTCGTGTTGTTCGGGTATTTTTTCACGTGGAGCTCCGGGATGTTGTACCGGCGAGACTCAGACAATGTTTTGAAACCTGGTTCGTATTGATTTCTTTTTTTTATTTTGTTTCGACTTTGAATTGGTTAAATATTTAACTTTTATCGCTTGACTATTCGTTCCTTTTGCGAGTCAGTCCGTGTTCGTTCCTGTTTTATTTCATAACATTTTTTTAATGGCATTATTTGTAGTATGTTTTGTTTATTAGATAGTATTACATTGAATGTAGCTTAGTTACTTAATATTATATTTTTATTATAAAACAAAATTTTCAGCCATCTTTTTTTGCAAAAACTATTACGATTATTAAAAAAAGATTTATAATATTTATTTAGGAGATATTTAATAGTCAAAAAATCATATTATAAAAAATAACACGGAAATAGTTACTGCTATTAATTACAAATTATTTAAACCACATTTTTGCGTGCAAAAAATATTGAAATTATTTTAACTGATATAGTGCGGTGTGCGCAGGCGCAGGTTGCTCGGTTACCTTGATATCACTTAACAGCGATTGGTGCACTTTCGCACAGGGCCGTCCTGATTCAAACCCAGGACACTTTGGTACATACATAATACCTTAAAGTAATAACACAAAATCCACTTAGTACCCACTAACATTATATTCACTTGATATTAATAATGCATTAAATACTAAGTAGGCAAGTAACCTTTTCAATATTTTGTAATTCCATAACCTTTGAAGATAATCTTAAAGTTTATTAGATTCAAGTATCATTTACGAGTATACTAAACAATATTGCACGGTTTACTTGTTTTAAATATTTTAGCCTACACTTGTATTCACAGACGCACTTTATTTTTTTATGTTTTAACACAAATACCCAATTCTATTACCGCACGTACACTAAAATACTTAAAATTAAACCTGGTTATTAAGAAAAACATTAAGTAAATAATAAAATAACAATAAACTCTGCACAAAACTGACTGTAACATAAAAACATTTAGCAGTTGACCGCTCGCGTTACCTTGATACTGCGCACGACGCAGAATGGTGCACTTTCGAAAGGTGCTATCTCGGTTCAGAGTACTCTTATTTGGGAATAAGATGAATAATATAAATTATAAATAGTACGAATTATTAGGAATTTTTAGTGTTATTTCATTGAAATGTAATTATTTCATAGGGAACATAACTATATCAGGGATAGAAATCTAAGCGCGTAAAATATAAATAAGACCAATTTAAGAAGAATACTTAGACTATTTTTTTTAATTGAAATGCCAAATGCATTTTTATTATTGTTTCATAGGTGTTAAGAAAAATATGTTAGGGACAAAAATCTAACCGCGTAAAATGTTGTTTTAGAACTGTAATGTTCTATTTTATATTTTGCTATCCCGTTCCTACGTATTTTAATTCGGTTTAGTTAAAAGCTTTTCAAGAACCTTTAATATTTTTTTTACATTACTAACACAAATGTACTGAACCGTGTGCAAGTATGGTTTTCCCGTAACAATGTATTTTGATTCAGTTTAGTTAGCTCTTCAAGAACCTATAACAATTTTTGTACATTACTAACTAAAAGAAATACGTATACAGAGCCATGAGCAAGTAAAACACAAAAGTAAACTCTACAAGCCTCAATATACGATTTCTTTTCACATAAATAAAGAATTTCACAAAATACAGTCATTTTTATAGTAATAAAATGTCAGGGGTCAATGCAGCCTGTCCGATACGGTAGCAAGCCTTGCGTAATATAAAGTCGTGTTTGCAAAATGCTTGGCGTTTAATAAAACTATGCAACATATGATTTTGTACAGAGTTTAAAGTTTATAGGCTTGACTGTTTTATTGTGTTCCAATATGTAAGTATTGTACAACTTATTATGATAAGTTACGAGGAAATACCTCAAATAAAACTGAAAAAGTTACGTACGTAACTTTTGATCGGGTATATTTTTTTAAATAGGTACTTGAATTTGCCTTTTACTTGACTAAACAATATTTTCTCAAAATGACGCTTTTTGTATTTTTAAGTCTAGTATAGGTAAGTAACTTTTTTTACTAGATTAAAAATATAAAAAAACAACGTCATGAGACGACGCGTTATACGTTATACCTTGTATCTTTGTACAATGTTTATAAATGCATCCCCAAAAGCTAACTAAAGCAATATTAAAAAATCTTAGACACAAAAATTAACTATTCTTCCTCATACCTATGCAAATATTCACAATACATAATCGATATTGTAATCTGTGCAACTATTTGAAAGTCTTCGTGGTATCATCTGCGTATTGCACAGGTGCGTTACGTAATCAGAATGCATACGAAAACAAATTCATGTACACGGTAAGTGGTCAAAGATCTTTTACCATCATATCTTAAAGTTTATTACACTATATTATTGCAGTTGTAGAAGAGAGAAGCGGCTTTATACCGTGTCTGTCTGTCTGTCTCGCTTTCACAACTGTTATAATATTAGTTTAAGAGGTGATGGTAGATGGTAGCCGCCGCCGCGCCGGTCGGCACGGCCTTGCGTGTGCGCACCGCGCGGGCCACGGTCAAGACTTTAAACCAATGATATATTGATAAAATGTAGGAATGGTAAAGTTAATGGTGATAAGGATTATATTGATAAGTTTACAAGTATATTATTCACAAGTTTTGTAAGGCTTATAGCAAATGTGTTTTAAAAGTTGCAGTTGTTGTTGTTATACAAGAAATGGTAAAATTGTACAAATAGACGATTGAATTATCGATACAATAGTATAACAGTATTTATAACAGAAACGAATTATTTTTACAAGTCACGTCATGTTTCACGAAAGGAAGTGAATCTCGGTTCGGAGATCGGATACTTACGTACTCTTTGTATAACCAAATATGTATAATTTGCCAAAATAAGAATGAGGAAGTAGAATAATATTAAATCAAGCCATTTAAATGAAAACGTAATTTACATAGGATTAAGGTCAACTATAATATTGTCACCAAAACAGTAGATTAGAATACACGAATTTTAATGAAAATATCGTCGGTATTATAAATACAAAATATAGACCTTGAAAATATTTACAAAATAAGTCAAAAATGTAAAACATTTATGCATGAAGGCTATTCGGTTCAATGTAGTCTAAATTTAAAATTTTGTTCATGTTTCAAACAGAGGAATATGATAACATAACTTTTATTTTTAGTTAAGTAATTCACTGCAATTGTACTAAAGTACCTACATTTTGTTTAAAACATAATATCATTTCACATTGAATTTACAGAATAAATAAGCAATGCGACAGTTAAACAATATTTTTTTCTTCCACGACTTTCGCACAACGCCATAATTATATTCTCTAACTAAGCAGAGCTTTATATTATGAATACTAGACAACTGATAAACATGCTTAAATACTTATAAATACATAACACATACTCTAGATAAATTACACCTAGACACAGAACAAATTATCATGCTCATCACACAAACGTTTGTCCTGGGTAGGAATCCAATCCACGACCTCTGGTATAACAGTCAGAGCCAGTAATAACTAGACCAAGAGGCCTGTCAATTAACAAAAAAGTCATATTATATTTACACTGATCTGTAACTAACAATTTCAGTAGTCATAATAATATACAGAAGTAGTCGAAATCGTTTTGAAATCAATTTTAAAGTGATTTGAAGTCATTTCAAAATCTGCCTAGTGACGTTTATCGCGTCGACCCTCTTAATACATAAAATATGCCACCACCTAAGTAAGTAGGTAACACACCTTTATTCCTATACAAAGATAACCAAAAGCCTCTTCGATTGGATAAAGGCGATAAGATTTTGAGCGTTAAATTAGGCTCTCACCTTTGCCGAGAAAAATATTACATACATTATCCGAGGATGAAATATTTGAGCCTAAACAAGGATAACCAGGTTAATTGTATGAGTAAATAACTTTTTATTATAATACGAGTATCTTATCTTTTGATATTTTCTCGTTCGTAAGCACATGCGGTGATTTTATAACAAAGAGTTTTTGTTTTTCGTTTGATATAGAGATACAAGGATCTTTTGGCAAGTGGATGACATTAATATGAGGTTTTATTTATTAATATAAAACTCAACTGTCTGTCAGAAGTGATGGTTTTAATGTATGACGGCATTAGTTCAGTTGTCCGCCGCGTCCCAAAGGATCTTGTGCTAGCTAGCTAGCAGTTAGTCACTTGTCTTTTTCATACCTTTGAGCAATTTGATTATCGTGTACTTAATTCTACAGTATTACTTTACAGTTTTACAACTATATTGAGATAAATCCATTTACTGCTCTTGCAATTATTTTGAAGTCAATAGCACTTATTCGAATCCAGTTCAATCATCCATGTTATAATTTCCATTCAAGATTTAAGATTTATTCAAGATTTTCCATAAAATTCACACTGTACTCTATGTAAGTATGTACCCTACAACATGAATTCTATCAAAGCATCTAGAGATGTTTAGGTAACCTATGAGATTGTATCGTAAAGCTCGCGTTAGGTACACGTAACTGAGTCACCTCTCACCATTTTATGGCTAGTGGGAAACTTTAAATCCAATGCTTACATACTGCGGAATGTTCGCGACTCCGGCTGAGCGGAATTGTCAGAGTTTGCAGCAACAAATGTAGCCTAAAGCTGTGTAGGCAAGACTTTCTTCAGTTGTGTACTGTTACTGTTTAAGCCTTGGTATTTTTTTGGTTCTAACTTAGCATATATTGCATTTGTTTTTTACTTATTCAAGCTGGTGTGTAGCTATGTTGGTTTGGTTGGTTGATATTGATCCTTAAGATTGCAAGCAAAATAAATAATTTAAATGAAAAAAAGATAGTTTCACTTGCGACACCAATCATAAGTTGAATTCCTACGTTTTAAGTTTTTTATTAAATACCCAGGTCGTATTCTAAATACCACATCTGGACATGCAAATGAATAACATTATTCTAGAAAACCAGTCAATAAATATATTTAAAGTATGTTTATCATTTGTCTTTTACTCATACCACAAGCTACTTTAGTATGCTGAATTAAAGACTTGATGGCGTTGTGTGAATATTGAGGAATATTTATTTATTTATTAATCTTTATCGTTTTCTCCATTCCAGATCTCATGCCAGTGTCGTCAACGGTGGTCCCTCTCCCATACTACTCTGTTTACGGCTACGAAAAGAAGTTACATCGCGAGAAGAGCAAGAAGCGACCCCAAGGGAAGATCTTACTAGTCACAAACAGCCCGCACAAGGACACATAATATATAAATACTAAATATTCTGGGGTTCTACCAACACCGCTGAAAATAAGACAGTTGTAGTAGTGGAAGTGAGATACCGCTCTACCCTGTGTTAGAGAGCCGCCTTTTTTTCGTAGGAAATCATCAAAAGCCCCGCCCGCTGTGGGTGCAGCGGGAGGGAGTGTCAGGCTTTTACTGACTAAAACCCACTATGTTCCTCCTGGAGCCCTTTGGGTGCCGGGGTCGCGGTAACTCTCACGAACATCCCGCAGCCCCGGCAGAGTGTAGAGTGCCGTCTCGCTTCCACATCTACGATAGTGTGATTGGAAGAAGTGTTGGTAGGACCTTTGTTATTAATTAAAGGCTTAATATGTTCCGTTATATTTTTAATTAGTTTATTTACTTTATGACGATTTAAGGTCAAGCCATACGGTACGGAAGTCGACACAATTTTTCTTGCTCATGGATAAGGCCGTAAGATACGCGAGTTATTGAAAAGAAATGCTTTCTGAAACCGAGTTTAATAGTAGAGGAATCAGTAATCAATCCCACTGTCAGTTTGCGAGCAAAATAAACTGCAATTCTACTTCTCTTGTTTTCTCATTATCTTCACACATTCTATTAGAAATCCCATTCAATGTTTTGTCGTGTGGCTTCACCTTAAGTCTCAAATGTGGTTCACGACTTGCTTAATAATACGTGACTGCATTCAATGACGTCATCATCGACTGCGCGCTCACATTTATTTATAGAAGCCCAAAAATACTTTTGGAAAGCAAATAATAATGTTTATATGTATTTATATCAAGCTTATTGTTTGTAAATCTAAATAAGAAGTTCTTGAAGTGCACATTAAAAAACAAAATGTTTTTAATTTGTATTGATAGATAGGTGTTTTTAAAGTAAGCCGCTTAAAGCAATTTATATTTACACTGTTTACAAAACTATTATGATTTATTGCCATAAACAAGTACAAAAGATTTAACCGAATTTGTTTTTAAATGCCAGCAACATAACATAATAAGTTACCGCACATTATTTTCTGTGTTTAATTCGAGCGAAAATATAAATACGAGATTATAAATTTATTTATAATGTGAATAAACTTTAAAACTCGATAGTTGTTCTGACTTATTTAATTTATGGGTATATGGGTATTAGTGACAAGTGGATTATGCTATTTCTTGTTTTAAAATATTATAATATTTGTTTATTTTTCTTTCTTATTTCTCATCTATCTTGGAGTGACAGAAAGGAAATAGAAACATTTCTCCTATGTAGGAATCGAACCCACGACCTCCGGAATAGCAGTCAGGGCCACTAACCGTCATTATCATACATTGTAATTATAAGTTATTGAGAGTAACTGACACTTATCTAAAGGTACATGTAAACACTTATCTTCTTGGTAGTAATTTCTTCAAACAATCTATAACTTTACCGCACAGTAAGTTTCTTGGTATTTTAATCAATGTTTAGCTGGCGAAGTATGTGGCGCGATGTATTGCTAAGTCTTGCTACATCGATGAAGTTAGGCTACACGATTACTAGAGTTACGTGTACACGTGCGAACATCTTTGCGACGAAACGGTATAGATTTTAAATCAGTGGTGTAAGTATAAATCTCTTTGTCCGTCGAAAATTGTTTGTATCAATCAGAACGCTAGATTTTTTTAGGCATCTATACACGGTAGATCATACATTACAAGTTTTTACTGGGGTCCCCAAACTTACGCTTGTATCTTGAGTGCCTGAGTAGCGGAAAACTGTTATAGTTTCTTTGCTAATAGGTGAAGTAAATATTCCCTGTTGCTTTGCCTGCAAGACATGTAATATAACTAGTCTTCTACCTAATCGTTAATAGCTATTTTTTCAATATCAATAACATTCAACACTACATACTATGATCTACAGCGCACTCACCCTTTTTCCGGGTCGACTTTTACGCGGGGATGAAAAGCTTCTATTAAATTACCGCGATCTATCTGTGTGACGTAATCTCTACTAGCGAAGTGCTCTCCGACCGAGAACAATCTAGAACACACTACTAATACAGATTTAACTACTGTGCTGCTTTAATTCTTGTGCTGACATTTGATATTTAATTTGTTTGAACTTAGCTTCAAATGGTTCATTGGATATGAAATTCTAAAAGGAGAGACGAGAGTTTCAAGTATGTAAAGAAATAGTATTTATTAATTGACATTAAATACATGTATTTTTGTGTTGAGTAGGGACACAGATAAACAGATATTTTTTTTGGTTTTTCAGTGTTATCGGTAAGCTTTTTTTATTACTGAATGTTAACTGCAGTCAGCCTGAACGCAGGCTTTGGCTGATTCATCGGACTTATTGGTGAGTTTAGCAGCCTCCAGTCAAAGCAAATGATCGATAAGTTTCATCGTTATCGTAGGTAAGCCTCAACTCCTTTCAATACACTTTATCCAATTTTTGCTTAATTCAAAACTTTACTAAGAGTACTCATTAGGTACCACCCAAACATACAAAATACTCCTACTTCATACCCAAAACACCCATCGAACTAACATAAACATTTCACTCAACATACCTTTAGTTTTATTCCAACTCTATCCACTTTTGGACACCGACTAATGACCTACTACCGTTCAGCTAATTGTCTACCGTTCCTTGACGTTATCATTAAATGTAATCAGCGCTAGTTCCCACTTCCACTCGTAACCTTGATAACTAGAGTCGGTTAAGACAGGTGTAGTTAACTGTTACTTGCATAATTGAGTCTAAAGCCCCTTTTACTGTACTAACAGCATTGATTAAAATGTTGTTGTAATTGTTGTTTCTTTTGTGCGCACGGCAGCGAATTGCTTGTTCAGTCTCGAGCAAAAATGTGTATACACGACCAAATAGTTACAGTAAATTTCTCATACGAAATTTTTGAAGTTGTTTTTCAATACTCTCGATGTTGTAAACTAAATATAAAATATTTAATTTGAAGGCAAATTTTACGATTTCATAAATGTTTTTGCTCATGACTGTACCTACAAGCGATAGATATAGATCTAACTACTCCGTCAAAACCTTTTGTTTTTATTTAGAATTGTCATAGGTGACTCCAAAAACAAAAATAAGTAGATAAAATTATAATTCTGCCTAACTGTTTCTGTCTCACTGAAGCTGAAGGAAAATAGCCAAAAAAAACTTTAATCAAGGTTGATTACTTCTTCACCACTTCTGGCATGAATTTACCATCCATGGCTGTTATTATTCCACTGTTGAACATCTAGCGTCTCGAATTACTTCACAGTCTTTTTAATACCTAAAACATATCTTGAAATATTTCATGTAGAGTTTGCCATTGACCAAATTCTGTCCGTCAGTCAAGATTGTAATTACAATTTGGAGCAGCAATATTTTAATGATGAAATTCCGATGCCATAGCTTCTATCAACATCACGTTTAATAACATAGACCAGTCCAGTCTAAATATTATTTGGAAAGATATTAGCAATTTGCTATATTACGATTTTATACTTAGACAGAGCAGTTTTTTTTGCTTAAGTTTTCATGAATTCGTCATATTTTTTTTTAAGAAATTATTCGTAGAAATTATTAAAGCATAAATATAACTATTTACAATCTTACTTATCCATGGATAAATTAATAGCCAAAATAACTACAAACTTAGCTTAGGCTATAGATTTTTTTATTACTAGCTTTTAATTTTATTCTTATAGTCGGTTATAGCTGCAAAACATGAACTTGCTGTTTCGCAGTCGGTTAAAAAGTAGCCTATATGTTCATCCAGGATGTTAGCTAACTCTACCAATTATTTCATATAGCACCAATTTCATCCTATTTGCTTTAGCCGTTTAAGTGTGAAAAAGTAACAAACATCTATCCATCTATAGTCGCAAACTTTCGCATTTGTTATATTAAGCAGTAGAATTTTTGAGTCACGTACTTTACTGCATCCTTAAAACCGCCGCATCACTATGAATATAACATAACCGCATCATATTCACATCCCAGCATGTCACACACAAACCAATATTATTAAGCAGAGTGTAACCGCAGGCGAGTAGATATCACAATAATCCTGGTACGTACTAATCGGCTCCAGCTAATACCGTCCACAAATGTTAGCCACCGGCTAAGTTCGCATTGTCAATCAAACGTAACAACGTATTATAATAAGCTATGTGGCCGGTGTTGATTGGAGGACAATGCCTCAAATCAGACCATGAACTATTGTTCCATCGATAATTACTTAGGAAATGTATTAACTAGTTGCTTTGAAGTTTTGCTAATTGTACGATTCAATTATTGTAATTATGTTATTAATTTGATAATAGTTCATGTGGTACTGATTGCAGTGTAGATCGTAGTGGTCATTTTTAGAACAATTGAGGTAATGAAGGTTATGATTACATTATTGTTATTAAATGAGATGTGTATGATGAGAGGGCTTGGTATGAGAGTCTAAAGTAGGTATATTACTGAAATAGGAGAATATTACTGATATAAGTCACACAATACCACAGTATAATAATAAATACAATATGAACTCTTTATACAAACGGGCGCAACGCAAGTTATGCCTACGCTATCGTATCTTAGGATGATACAGTCGCAGTTACGAACGGACGATGTGTTGTTGATGCAATTAAAGTGCAGTATGAGGGCAGCTCTATCGCTGTTACTCATCGCGCGGTTGCATTCATATTTTAGAAACGGTGAAGTTTAACTACTGTATGTATTTATACTGTGATAATACCGACAGTTAGGTATTTAGAGTTTTATGTCGAGTTTTTTGATCACATTACAAACATTCGAATCTGAATGATTAGCTTGGTGATTAATCTTCAATTCTTCACTACTCGAGAAAATGCCTGTGGTCTGTAGTGGGACATTCAGCTTATAATATAGTTATACTATACTTCTAAGAACTTTAGGAGCACCTAAACAACGTTCCATCAAAATCAGTGTAACCTTATTACTCCACGGTGAGGGGACATTTTCTAATAGCCGCTACAAGGGGCTAGAGATGAGGTATAAAATGTAATAGGTGGGATTTTGTTAAGCTGGAGATATATCGGCTGAGACCCGAGGGGACACGGAATATAATAAAGCTATTAGTCTTTTTTGTAGCTTACAGGTTACATTAAAGGTTTACTCTTAAATATAATGCAAGTAATACATGTAATGCATTTGTGCGTTGGCTGTGTCCAACCAGAGTTTAGCGCTATTGTATGGTATTTCCTACGAAACTTTGGCAAATGTCATTACGTTAAGGAACAAAAGGTTTTATTCCATAGATTCATATTCACTTAAATACAAACTTAATCAGCGTGGGCTGAACATAATTTAGTTTGCAACAGAGAGCGTTCAGTTTCCAACAAAAGCAGCTAACGACGTTTTTTATTAGATACCACAATATTGAAGCTGTGGTAATGCTGCAATCGACTTACATTTCGAAACTCCTCTTGGTTTGTCGACACCAGTTTAAAATCAAAATAACATTATTATGATGAAGCTTCCTACAAGAGTCTTTTGGCACGTTGCTCAAATTGAAACGAATGGCGTCATATATAAAATGCCATCACTATTGACAGATGATTGAGTTAATTCTTGTTGCGAATATGCACACTAGCGTTCTCATAATAATGGCACCTACGTGCCAAATTCGTTTATTAGCTCAACTTTTCTGTCCAAAGTTACTAGACAAAAATCATTTATGTTAATGTCCTCCTACCGCTCTTTCAGCCCTCGGCAAAAGTTAATCCTTTGCGCACCAGTGAAACACTTAAGAAAACTTGCTTGTCAATTAATATCAATTGATTAAGGACAAGAAATTCAGGACGAATTTGGGACACCATAGTCTAGCAAAAAAGCTAAATTATGTTTTTAAACTTTTGCGACTGTAGGTACCTACACATATTTTAGACAACAAACAGGTCTTATTCGCGATATAATTCGATATTACCGTCCCCCGCGACCACGGTCGGTGCAACTCGGCCGAAACGTCGGGTGAAAAGAAATATCGATTATATCGCGAATAAGACTCGTTTGTTGTCTAAAGTATAGCAAAAAAGCTGTCACCAAGACAGGCTCTATTATTTTAACATCTATAATTACTAAGGATCAATAACTCAAGGACACATTCAATTTACAATTCTTCCATTCATCTCTCGAAATACATTCTCAATCAACATCAAAATGTATAAAGAATCTTTCGGCTGACAAAGGGCCATCGCAGTTCAAGCCGGCGCGTGACGTCACTCCGAGATGAAAGGCCTCAGCTGTTTATGTCACTGGCTGACAATACGTCAGACGAAGACTTGATGGAGGTGTGTTTGATACTAGGTTCGGTAAGATCATTCTGAAACGTTTTAAGACTTTTTTGTTCTGCTCTCTAGATGTCTGTTTTGATTGAGTGGTTTGATGAGATGTTTTCTACGAACCTAAAATTGGAATCGGAATGGTTGGTTTTATTTATTTTTATATTATGTTTCACACATTTCAAAAATGCTTTTAGACAGCTAAAAATAACTAAATTGTTAATTATAAGCTTTCACAGTTAGGAATTTAAATTGTTATTTTTATTTTAATCTATTGAAATGAAAAATGCGAATGACTGTACTTCGCATAATCAAACTACTGTAATTGGTTTTAAACTGTTGTAATTTGTAAGCAAACAACACAGTACAGGATCAAACATAGTTTCAGCCGTGACTGAAACATCACTCAATTTAAAGGATCTCAATCATTTAGACTTTTTCGGCAAAGAACTTTCTTTAATATATGTAAGTAGGTACAGCACAAGTTAAGTTACATAATCCTATGTTCAAAATCAACATTCATCTCCAAAAAAGTAATAAGATTTGAAGATATAAAAGTCAATTATCAAGTTGTAAGCAAGTCAAAGAGATAATAAAGCAACTGTCGGAGCCAATCAAAAGCCGTCAGAAGCGGTGCAATGACCGGGGATATGCTAAATAACTTCCCAGTTAATAAAACTTCTTAGACGTTGAGTGAACGATGTTCTTTTTCTCCCTAATAACGAAGATTATTATATCTCTCTTTGAATCGCTTCGGAATTACGTCTCGAAATGTATACTTTTTTTTTTTTTGATCTAGGGAAATGCTTGTGGATTTGTCACTGGGATAGGTGAAGGGGTATCTATGCTGTCAGAATGGGTTCGCTAAAAGGAGGGTGCTACTATGGTAAGGTAATGTTGAGATAGAAGGTTATGGTTTCGATCACCATTTAAACTTGTACTAGTACTGTAATTTTTTGAAGAGCCCGATTTTTTTGAGAAGATATTGATCTTCTCATAAAAATCTCAGATTACTAGTAATGAAGTTTATTGAACCTAACATGATTTTTACTCTCATATACCTTTAGAGGAAACACCGAGGGAGAATAACTCAAAAACACGCATCATATTTTGAGTAATTCAGGAAAACGTTAAATTGTTGTAGATTTAGGATGCCCATACCGTACGTATGAAATTATTCTCAGAAGATACATATTAAAATAATTTTACACAAGTGGTGTATTTCAGAGACGGGCAATGAAGCCCGGTGATCATGGCAATAATTCCTGGAAACTGTTTACTCAGCCCTCGTTCGTTTTGTCCGAGTTTGATCCCCGTTTACGACATCTACGAAATAAAACAGGCTTCCCTATTTATAGCCGTAGTACAAACATAATATTCCGCTTTTGATCATTCAAAATCCTATTAGGAAAAGTGGTTCTTTTATCCGAAGATGTTTTAAAGTGGAATGTAGCAACGTAAAATAAAAATGATATAGCAATCGTGACTGTTTGTGCTTTTGCAGTGAATTCTTTTACAGTTGCCATAATATTAAAAATGGTAACATAGTCGAAATATTTGTGCGATTAAAATGTTTAACTATTTACAAGAGGAGATTAAAACAGTGTGCATGACGTGGAGCTACCAACATGACCGAAACCACATCATAACATCGACAGTTTCCATGAATTACCCGCATAAAAGATAAGTACATAAAACACGAGTGTTATCAGCGAATGCATTCCCCGTTATATTGCATTACTTATATATCTGACGTAATGGAACCCCTCCAAGGGATTTTACGTACGATGCAATAATTCTCCGTTCGCAGCGATATTTTAACAAAATTGAATTGAGTTTATGTTTTCTTCGCCTATAGATAGAAAGGAAAAAAACAGCTGCATCACGCCGCCTTGAAGTTTAAACAAGAACCTTTTTCACGAAATGAAGTGGTCGGCAAGTTTATCAAACAGCTCGATTGCTTCAGACACGGTGATCAATCAAATATTTGGCCAAGTCATGAATAAATCTGCTTCGGAAACTTCCGTAGTGAATTCTGCTGACACGCTACTGGCACTTGATAGCGGCGTTTGTTGGTGACTTGATAAATTTATATTTCGATGGCGTTATTGTTCTTGTAAGTACCTATATGCGTCTGACGGTTCATTAAGATCAAATTCCTACTTTAAGCAATAAAAACTTAAAGTAAAGTAGGTACATGTATCGCATGTAAGTCACCCCTCCTTCAACAATGACAAACAATCTAATTCTAGTTCACGTGATCTGGGAATCACCTGGTAACACAAGTCGACCGCGATACTAACCAAGCTATCTTTCTTGTTAATCTCCGTATCAAACCGAGATAAACACATTTCACTAGACATCCGGATTAATGTGAAACTATCTACCACTACAAAGACCTGTATCCATACAGTTAATTCAGACAGAATCAATGGAATTGCATCCAAATCATTTCGAATGAAGCAGATGAAACTATTAACACCGGCCGAGTTAACATGGTGAATACAATTTCATGGATCTACCGTGAAAAAGTTTTCGTTATATAATTTTAAAACGTCGAGGGTTAAAATGTTCCGTAAAATAAAATTACTCACTAGAATGTAATTTGTACCTGAGCTTACATTTAGATCTCATTAGGTGTTTTACGATACGTCTAAATTTTGAGCCTTAAAATAACTTTTAATTCACATTCAACGTTTATAATATCACGAAGATTTGCTTACTCATTTTACAGGCGTAGTAGGCAAGTAACATTATAAGTTTCACAACAGTCAAATCATGACGATCTAATATCTAAGGCTTTTATTTCCAAGCAGTGAGATTCTTTTTTATCTACCGTTACTAGTGTAACTGCGGCAGACCGTACCTTTGTTCCATTACACTGTACCTAGTCACATTCTAGTGGAAAACAATTTTAGAACACGTTCGAGTGAACCAGAACGCACATTTATCCTCTCGATATCAGAGCAAAACAAATCCGAAAATCCAATCTGTAAAGAAATACGTGATCCAATTAAACGGCACCCCAAACTTAATAGCGACACATAATAAATACGTAACAATAATCTCCGTTTCAACGTTCGGCGAAACCTAAAAACTCGGAATGGAGAGCACTTTCCACATCAACGGATTGAGGTCACTTCCGCCGATACTATTACCGTCTACCGTACCCAGGAAAATAAAACATACCCGCCACATTATTGGATAAAATATATTATACACTTTTTAGTGGCGGGAATATTTTTAACTGAAGTTCGTTAGCATAGTCTACGCCTCTACGGTGTTAACTTAAGTGTGTTGGTTATGATATCAAAATTGTAATAGATTTTTCGTTTAGATTTATGAAATTGATATGGATTCGTCGTGTCAAATGCACCTCTCGTGTTACTAAACATTGCGAATTGTTCAACTCTATTTAAAATTTTACGAATTAAATATCGAATCATTTTTCCTATAATCCTAAATGAGCTAAGTATGGGTTACACATAGCATTGTGATGTTTAAACGTTACTCGTGCATGCGGTTTGGGATAGGTAGCGCAGGCAAGGACAACACACCTTTTGTTGACATGGCCTGAATGTCTGATTAACTCCATGGGGGAAAACACAACAAACGACATCTGTACTATGTTTTTGTTTTCCCAACTACACGTAGTACCTGCCTACTATATAGGTACCTATAGGGTTATATTCTCAGAGGCGATGCGTGACTTTCACAACCAGATGAAAACGGTTTGAGACTGAATTGGACTCCTTTACCCAAAAAAAGTATTTAAGAGTAATGCTGTCCTACATACTAATATTTTTTTTAATTTAATAGGTAATTGTAGTTTATATATGGCATTGAACATTGGTAAGCTCAGAAAAAGCTTTCAAACGTCTAACAATCCAAATCCAAAGATCCCAGTCTAGGTAAATTACTATCATAGCTGACGGATGTGAATGATTACTTAGGAGTCAAGCAACAAGTCCCACTCGATACATACATTATACTGAAGCTGAACGTTCAACCTGCACTTCCCCACCGACCTGAATATCTAAAAGCCTACAATGTTTACTTTGCGCGAATAATTTTAAAATGTTCTCCTCTGTATTTTCTCTTAAGAAACATTTTATTCGTGCACCTCTCATGTGTCGCTTCCAATTTGTTTGCTTGGCTTTTGCTTAGCATATCACGGAACAGCCGCATTCCAACTACGCGAATAAATGTGAGCATCCGACCTTGTTGTTGGGCCAATGGAAAATCAACTTTGGAGCTTTGAGGTTACAGTTGGTATTTGTTTAGGAGGTATGGGTAGGTTAGGCTGTTTTGTTGACAGAGTGGCGTCTCTTGCTCGCTTTACCTCTAGCTCATGTTTGCATTCCTGGTACTTGGGAAGCAAACGCTCTTACTTTGCGTTCCTCTACTTTGTGATACGTATTGTCTTTCACGCCTTTGAGAGAATTGTATGCATTTCACAACTTTTTGTTGGAATAGTGATGAAGTTCTTCGCTGACGGCTAAACTAACATTGATATTGTTTTGAACAGTTATATTTTGGTTGGTAATCATTCGGCAAGGATCCCTATGATACCATAAGGACAAAACTGGCCCTTAGGCATCAAAACTGGACTCAATTTCTTTTTCGTTCGCCCTTTCAATACCTACATTTGTACATTAATCCAAATCTTTAAAAGATCATTTACTTTCTTATCAAACTAGTTATCTTCACGTTAAATGTAAAAATAAACTTTAGTTCTCGATAGTGTTCTCTTCGTACATTTTCCTCATTAATGTTATGAAGCACTTTATTTCCCTTTGCCTTTACTAAAACATTTTCTCTAACAAGGTTTTAATTTCTATTAGTATCGTTTTTCATATCGTTTGATGTAACTTTCTTAGATGTGATGTGATATGAAGTATTAAGTCGTACATAATACTGATTTTTTAATACATTTCATATTTTTAACGGATATACTAATCATGCATTAGCCGGAACCAAAGCTCTGTCTACTTCATTGAACTACAATAATTTGTTTGAAAAACTCACTGTTTGTTGAAATAGGCTACTCACCTCATCATAATTAAAAAAAAGCATACTAAAAAATCAGAACAAACTCATCACCAAAATACGAGTAGTTTAATCAACTCTAAAGCCACTACTTCTGTTCCTTACGAAATATAAGATAATAACCATAAACACAGTCTTGACAGTGAGCTGAACGTAACTTGGATAATTTATCATTTTCTTACCAGACAAGAGTTCCGTATCTCGAAATGAATTTTACTAAACCAGCGAATTTTGATCAGATACTAAACGCTTTCAATACTTTGTTCTACCGACTTTGATGGACTCATTAATGTTTTGTCAAGAACAGCTGATAATGTTTTATTAGAATTATCGTTGTATTAAGGCGGGCTATTAAGAGCTAGTTATATATAGTATGAGGTCACCGGAGTACACCGGAGATCGTCATCAGCACAATCATTTAATTTTGTTCTGTGTCTGAGTGTAATTTATCTATAATATGTATGGATATAAAATAACATATTTACAAAGCGTACTTGTAGATCTTGGTTTACCTAATGTAGTCGTGATATCGGTGACCCGATGAATTTCAGGATGATCCGGATCATTCATAAGCCGCGAGCTCATTAGACAAATGACCACAATGTTTTGAACCCAACGTGTGTTTATCATGTTTGAGAAAAGCTTTTGTAAAAACTTAAACAAAATATGTAGATATATTGGCCGAAAGTATGTCTTCAGTCTTTTTCTCAATAATTCTTAGATATAAAACTGGCTTGTTCGCAAATTTGCGTAAGATTGCGCCTAATGCCAATATACGCATAAAATATACAAGTAACCACCCTTACTACATTTACAAATTAAATCAGAACACCATTCAGACAACAAGCCCATCTGGTCCCACTACGCCATCCATCATAAAGATGTTAGTATCCCGGGCCTAGCTAACTATGTGACGTGAATAAGTACAGACCATTTGCATACAAACCATCGTCGTTTTACGGTCAAAGTGTTTTCAGTACAGCCTTGTGCAATATGAGGCCGTAACAATGAGTTCTGTTCTATTAGGCGACGGCCATTTTGTATTTGTAATTGCGTTATGGTATGTTGAACTTAATGTATTACTGCTGTGTTATTTTGGGGTAGTGTTATGACGTTTATAGTTAAATTAGTTAAGTTACAACTATCATCATCTCAGCTTCTGTTGGGCACATGCCTCTCAAAAACCTCGACAGCGATCCATCTAGCGATACCTGCGTCCACCTTATTTGGTGATATTTGGACCAGATCGTCAGTGGCTCTCGTTTGAGTCCAAGCCAAGTAGCACCTTAAGTATTATCGAAAAAATTGGTGTCACAATAAGAGATTGAGATAGAAAAAAGACTCGATAAGATAGAAGTAAGACTCATTCAGGCTCAATTCCAAAAAAATATTTGATTTAGAATACATGCTCAATATTTTTCTGAATAGCGATGGCTAATAATTTTATACCTAGTAACATTCGTAATTATAACCTTCACTACAAAATTAAGCTTAAATGATCTGTATTTTAGACTGTTGTCTTATCATTAACATCTAAAAATGTACCTGTCTGTAATTACGCGCTAATTAACTACCTCAGGACGCGCACCTTGTCGATTCAGTTATTTTACTGAAATTGTTTCCGAGAAAATAATGTCTTCTCAAATTAAAATTTTAATAACGCTTGCAGTTATTAAAGAAAAATACCTCAAGCTTTGATAAACTGGGAAATTCGACATTCTCTTCATCGCTTCGAGGTATATAGAAGAAGATTCTTTTGATATAATTACATTTAAAATTATTCATTTCTTCCTAGTATTATATAAGGACTGTCTCTCATTAGGGATGCGTGTGGAAATATTAGGCATTTAAAACGTTCGCCAACCGTAGAAAACGTTATCGTTATAAAACCATGTAAATAACGAACAATGCCAAACTATAGCTATCCATTCTTAGAGCAAATAGGCCTTAACCCGTGAATTTTAAACGACTAAATCTAAAAACGCTATGAAAACCCTGAAACCGATTACGTCCAAGAGTTTCGGAACTTAAAAATCTAAGTTACCTACAAACTCAATGCAACAAAAACCACAATTTTCCCAAAAAAATAAAACGACTAAAGCACAAATAATACATAATATCCTTAAATAACGAATGATTGAGGGAGCTGTCATAAATATCTCGGCTCGACATAAAAGATCGGCGAGTTCAGCCGCGGCTAAAATACTTGCTCAAAGATTAAAGTACGAACTTGAAGAATTTAGAAAAGGTCCAACCATCCGAATGGTCCATAAAAATGTTGGTGCCCTTTATTGGATATCAGAATATGACTCGCCCGACTTTATTGAAGCCTTTTTGTCTGTTCGTCGGGTTTAAAGCGTAAATTTGTTTATTTCCCATTTGCACAATTTTCGTAATGGTGTGTGTTGGCGAGTGGTTTTATATATCTCTTTCTATAGCACTTTACTTTTGTATCTACGGAATGGTGCTACATTTTTGCGTAAAGTTGTTTCGCTTTTATTTTGTTTGCTGAAAATTGGAATGAAGCGTTGGTTTGTTTAGAATAAGGGTCGTGTTAGTTATTTAACTTTGACTGTGAACATTCTCAACATAATGCTTTGTATTCGTAGACTTACTGACAGACTCAAACAATATAGTCGTTGGTTTTAATACTTACTTAACTCCCATCTAAAAAAAACATATTGGACAGGAAAAAAATATTACTTACGCTAGAGTTTCACAACCAATTTGGCTACATTCCCATACACAACAAAATTTCATTCACTCAAAAGGTACTCGCCGAAAACATCAACAAACCTTCATTCTATGATGTCCCTCAATATAAAAATCCGTATAACGCCACAATATCCCTAATACACAATCTAATCTGGCAACTTCCAATATCTGTTACCCAATACAGTTATTATATTGAGTTAGTATTATCCATTAATAATGAAGCGCGGGCCACCGTGGGCCCGATAATGTCACCATCTAACTATGGGGGTCCTATCTTAATTGCCTCGAGAAATATATCTTGTAAGGAAGTTTTTGTCGTAAAGGTCAATTTACTGCGTAAATACCGTTATCATGGATTTCTGTGGTTAGCAAATAAAAAGGGTGAAGTATTGAAGTGGGGAGAATAAATAGTGGTAAGTTATGTTTGCTCGATATCGGTTATATTTGTTTTTTGTTTTCGTTACTTGAGATAGATCAAATATGTTATGCTTACACGCTTCATGTGAAGACAGTGGTTAAAATCAACGAAAAAGAAATGTTAAGAATTAACAATTTAAATTCAACGGTTACATAAGATTTGGCATTAGTTTTATTTTAAAATAACATTATCCATATTCTCCCAAAAAAAACACAATATTTCTTTAATCCCTATTATTACGCAAAATATTTTCAGTAATTCCACATCTATTCTTACACTCTAGAGAAATACCTAACTACTTTTCTAAACATGTTATCTACTTACATAATTCCAACAATATTCTTAGGAAAGTTGGCCTACGACCTAAGACACTTGGCTTCCAAGCCCACTACATCAGGATCGGGCCACGGGGGAGAAAGCAAAAGAAAACTTTCCCTCACGTAGAGATATTTAGTCAAACATTATCCATTTGGGAGGTGTGTTGCGAAATCGATACGCTCTGGTTATGTACTATGATATTAAACGGAGATGTGTCGAATTAAAGTTGCCTAAGTTATGGGTCAACTTGTGCTGGCTATTGTTTTGCAATGAATCGTATATGTATTGTTTTGGGTAGAGGTTGGTTAGAGGTTTATAAAACTGTATTAGGAGCGTTTTTTCCTAAGATAGTAATCATTTTAATATCTAGATGCGTGATCTTAAGATTGATTAGGCTGTCATGAAAAAAACAATAGTAAACCATGGACTCTCTTACAGCGAATTGTTTCTTTTTTTGTAACCGGCTTAACTAAAGTTAGGACAACTTTAGTTAAGAAAAGCGTTAAACAATTAATGCGTAAAAGTTACCTCAATTATTCACATTGCTATTGTTTTTGGTTCAAATTGCCCTGATGCATAGCCATCACAAACCTCTAGACGACCGTACAACAAAACTCATAACCAAACGAAAAAACGAACATTTGATAAATTCACTCCATAAACAATATATCGTCCATAAAACACAAAAGTAGAGTCAGCAACGCATCCGCTACGTTTGAACTAAACTTCCTAACTAATACAAATGTGTTTTGCTCAAATATCTGGAACGTAGGCGCGACTTCGATACGAGAAAACAATGAAATATGGCCACTGCTATTGTACGCCGAAGTTTTCCCGCCCCGGGTAGCTTGCAATTGTTTCGGCGAAGGCGGCAAATATAAGTTGTGTTTTAGAATTGCAGTTTGTAAATCAATTCGTTAATTGTATTGTTAGCTGATTGGAATAATTTAATTGGTTTTGATTGTATTAATCTTTGATTCGAGTATCGAGTTGGATATATTTGTTTTGATGTTTTCGTGGTAAAGGTTTGTAAGATGTGTAGTATATAAAGGTATTGTGTTTAAACTTGAAAGGTACACTAAGATACTAGAAGTTATCTTATTTAATACGTTTATTATACTCCATATTACTGAGATTATACTCGTAATATGGCTCTGTTTAGTCTGTTCCCTACGTATGTTGAAGTAAGCTTCAGCGGTGAACACGGCTTAACACTTTTTGTCGATAACTCTTCTTACCTATTCCAAAATAAATTATAACATATTATAAGTTTAATTGATTAACACTTAATAAAAGTAAAAGTTGAAATGTTTTATCTTACCATGCCAATTACTTAGTGCTTCCTAAAAATTATCAATAACAAATTATCGATATCAATAACAATAATAACTTTCGGGAATGAGCTAAAAAAATATAGCTGAATACATAACGAAGCTCAATACCCAGTAAATTATGTAAAAACTGTTTATTTTCTGTCGTCTCAGTAGGCCGACGCTCAGAAATTTAAGTTATGTGCAATTATAACTTTGTTGCCCCCGGGCAGCATTCATGTTCCTAAATCTTATACAATAGGCCGAGTTTCTAAAGCTTAAATATTTACGCATATTTGCTTCCATCAACGAAGTAACGAATTAGTAGCTCTGCTGTTAGTCTCTAAATGCTAGGTGTTATAGATGCTGACCTAAGTATTTGATAGAATTTGGTTTTCTGTTTAGAATTTACCTTGTTGGAAAGTATTCGCACTCCTGAAAAACTTGGAAGTGTAGAAGAGAGAAAAAAAATACTCTAAAGATTTTAAAAAATTCTAAGTATGCAAGAAATTCGTTTATATTGCTTATTAATCAATGGTATAATCGTTCAGCCGTATAAACAACTACCAAATAATATTTAAAAAAAAACATTCTAAACTAAATTCAGAATCAAATGTTTATTTAAAGTGGTCAGCCTGCGTAATTAAACATGAAACAACATTTGGAACAAATAGTGCAATATTAATCATACATCGACAGCAACCGCGAATATCCGTTAGCGAACGGCCATTAAATATATTTTTAAATCAACATTACTGTTAGAGCTAGGCAGATATTTTGCGATTCACTATTTGTACTGAGTTATTGCAATAATTGATACTAGAGTGTACAAATAACGAGTTATGTTGCTTTATCCTATACCATTAAAGTACCTACTGATAAAGTATATATGGTATGGTATGATGGCATGTCATGTGGAGGAAAGAGGATCACGTGGTAAAGAAGGTGCTGGACATGAATGCGGATGAATAGGGAAAGACCAAAGAAACGATGGATGGATTATAAGAAAAATGACATGGCTGCAAAGAGTGTGACTTGCGAGATGACGTCAGATAGGAACGTGTGGAAGAAGGATACGTGCCGCGTCGACCCCAAATAATAATTGGGATAACGGCAGGGGAGTGATGATATTACAATTAAAGTACTGCCATGTCTAAAATACATTTCGGCTAACCACATGTCTAACCATATATGTATATGTCAATATACCTTTAAGATAAGATTCTTTAGGTAAGAGTGTGTTTATTAACCGAGTTATTACCGGTAGGTGTGATAGCCTAGTGGTAAGACCATAGGACTGCCAAGTCAAAGTTCTCGAGTTTTATCCCAATGGGGTGCAGTTTAGAAAGCGTTTAGGTGCGGTTTAGAAATAAATATCACAGCTTCCGAGTTTCTGAATGCAAGTAAAAATGTAGGCCCTGCGCCTGATCTCTCTCCGATCGTGTCGTATTTGTGTCCCATCGATCTATGAAAGTAAAGGAACAGAGAGTGCAACTGTATTTGCGCACACGCTTGTGCACTATAATGTCCCGCGTAACTGGCTGGTGTCATAGTAACACTAGGCACCGTGTCTGAAATCGATCCGGACACATTATTATACACGGCAATAAACACTTATGTGGTCTAAGAAGATCAGACTATAGATGAATGAAATCAGGAAAAAAGGAAGCATCCCCATCTCACAAAAACTCTGTCCGTCATTCAATCAGACAGGTGATCAATCTGCGAATGAGGTGACTGACCTTTTGACGTCCAAGGGCTGACTAGAGACTTTAAATAGTACAAAGAAGGTTATCAACCCGACCTAGTCTTAAATAGTTGATACGTTCTGTCTAGGACTTTGTAGCG
The DNA here is from genome assembly GCA_941860345.1 of Chrysodeixis includens. NCBI lineage: Eukaryota > Metazoa > Arthropoda > Insecta > Lepidoptera > Noctuidae > Chrysodeixis > Chrysodeixis includens. Next base: position 12,392,386 of record OW796099.1, read on the forward strand.
AACAAAAGTAAAAAAGCCTGTTTACACGTCTTCCTAACAATACGCCAAAAAATTCTTTGTGCATTCTTTTTCATAAACTAGTGCACATGTTGTCGTAAACTTTGGATAGTTTCACATCATGTTACTTAACTAGTAATACAATAGAACAGTTTTTGTTTTAATAACCAGTGTTACTATCGACGTGAAGTGACTAAAACACGATTTTCCTAAGTATAAACTTAGGAAGATCGTATTTTAGTAACCACTTCACGAACTAGGCGTATTATCATAGATAGAGGTCCTTCGAGTGAAACTTTTTATATTAGCTACTTTAATTTTATTTACGTACCTCCAATAAGCATCCAAAATCCATTACCTGGACGTGTAAAAGTCACCCCAAAAACCCTCTGAGAATGCAACGTATGCGAAACTCTGGCGACCTTCGATATTCGGCTCCCGCAGGACCCCGTCATATTCTCGATATTCAATAAAGCGAACTAACACGTTTTGCTGTCGGCCCGGACCTTTCACAGAAATCCCTAGCGCATTACTATATAGCATCGATGCCTCCTAGCCCATCCTGTCTCCGATATTACGAACTCAAGCAAAGGTCTTGCGATATTTAAATCAGAATACGTTTGCCACTCCACCACGTCCCGTTCGAGGTCGGGTTTATGTAATTTAGTTTCTTTTTTATTCGTTCGATTGAAGGACTCCGGAATTTGAAAGGCAAAAGTTATCAAAAAATTCGAAATTGAGTCTCCTGTATGGAGGATATTAGAATGTTGCCAGTGAATATTTCGTTACATAAAGCCGCGTGTTAACATAGCTGGAAACATCCAAGTTACACATATTATTGTGGAGTATGTTCTTTATTATCTTGCTGGGTATTTTTTATGCAAAAATGTTAGAGGTTTTGTTATACAATTTTATTTTTAGCAAACCATTCTGTGAAAGGCACTACTTTCCTAGAATAAGGTTCACAAGACATTCCTTAGCTAAAGGTAAAGGTAAATTCTGAAAATCAACCTAGTATCTTTCGCAATTTTAGCTCTGAAACATTAAATAAACCTATCATAATTAAAATACCACTAAAACGTAATTGACAATCAAGTTCTCGGTTACAAGATACGTTCCTACAATATTATATAAACAAATTTTAACAAGATCAAAAGAATTTAAACAAGGTTTTCTGATCTCAATAGTGAGAAAAGCCCTAGGGACTCACGAGACCTTTACTGTGACCATCTGTGTGGGTACTGTACCAATTAGCTTAAAATAATATTTATGTAGTCCCTGAAATCGTAGAATAAACTTAGTTACTACTAGATCATACCTAGTCTTAATTGGACCACTGCTTAAGGCCTACCACTACTATTATTATTATTACTAGCCTGAGATGTCCCGTGCTGAGCGAAGGCCTCCCGACTCTTCTTCCACTCTCTCAAGAGTGTCAGTGTCAGTGGTGTATTAATCCAGGATGTCAGCTAAGTCAAAATGCTTCAGTCATTTTGAACGTATAAGAGAAACTATCACTCATCCATCTGTACTTACAAACTTTCACGTTTATAATATTAGTAGGACTGCTTAAAAGGTCATGTATCCTCAGCTTCAAGATAATCTCAAGCAAGGTTCCAGCTTCCGTCTTGCTTTTCTTCGAAAACTAGACGAGAGAATTCTCAAAAAGAGGTAAAAGACCAAGGTTTAATGAACCATCCATTTACGGATATTACTTCTAAAAATAAATAAACCGTATCTCAAAATAAACGTCTCATTTTCATGTACTAGTTAGTTAATACCCTTTTCATTAATTCCCAGATGTGTTATCTGATTAATTTTGTTACTTAACCAGATCATTATGTTGTATTTATATACGTTTAACGATGTTTGCGTAAACTAATCCTATATCATTAATTTGTTTCGATTGAAATAGCAATAAATAATTGACGATTAAGAATTTTGTACCCAATATAACTGAGGCTAATTTATCGTAAAGTTATTTTAATATAATGAATATTATAGGAAAAACACTTAAAAGTTTATGACAAGATTCTTGAAAATCGTATAGGGTGTATTTGCGCTAATATAGAATATTATTTTTATAAAATAAGTATCTTTAGCTACCTAGCCGAAAGCTTTGATTGTCCTCATTTTATAAATAATAACATTTTCCCAACTCATAATACATTGTATCTGACCACAATGTATGTAATAACATTACAAGGGTCCCATGCAACCCATAATAAGAAGACAGTAGTAAATAAACAAATAACAAACACAAATAATGCTCCTACATATTATTACGCATATCAACTCGAAGCCGGTAAACGATATATTGTCTATCATAAAACAAGTATTGTATTTCCAAGTGGTCCTATAGAAAAATGTGAATTAAACCGTTACCCCACTCAGGGTAACACCGCAGAGGCTATTTTCCGAGCCACTGAACATTTTTATTTGACGTACATAACTCGTAAATATGTTTTTTATGACCCAAGTTGTTGTTCGCGATACAAAAGTACGTCAGAAGCGACATCAAAGAGTATTTAATAGGCCGCAGATTACTACAAATCTTTCGCTGCTTTGAACCCACTGTGACACGTATTGGCCGTTACGCCATGATATATAGACCACGAATAATATTATTTATAGTTAGTATTCTAGATCAAGGCATTTGACACAATATTTAAATAGGTTTTTCTGTTTGTAGGACGCTACACATTTCCCATTAGATAAAACGCTACCCTACTTTTCAAACATTACGAGCCCAACCCAAAATAAAGCAAGAGCTTATAATGTACATACGTAGTGGAGTTTAAGAGACTATTTATTTAAATGAGCCCATAAAGAAACATTCCCTAATATCGAAACATCTGTCGCCAAAAAGAAAAGAAGTTTGGATACGAGTTTTTATGGCAACACCGCACTTTCCAATGTTTAGTACTAAAATGTTTTTGATTCTTTGCTCGGAGCTTTATATTTTTATTATTATGATGACGTATTATGATGGTCTTCCTGTGTTTATATAACAGCGTTTATGTGTTTTCTTTTCATGGTTATTACACGTATATAATTTTTGATAAGATGTGTGAATTATAAACTTTGAAATTGGATCATTAAGCCTGGTTAGGTACCTAATTTATTTTTGCTTCAGCCGTTCCACAGATTATTTATTTCAGTATAATAATTCGTGTAATAACCTGCCTACGCGGAGGATCATAAACGTAATTCACATAATGTGTAACTAAATATATACGCACATGTTACGTTCGTTCTTGCTAAAATGAGAGTCTAATTATCATGTTTAAGCCTATAAATAAACTAACGCGTCAATCAAATCGAAACTATGTAAATAGTTCGTAATATCGCTTTTCGTCATGATTTTCAAAATTCCAAACTCTAGTATAGTTTCGAGTTTGCGAATTGCGAAAGGTAAAACTGACATAATTCCCTCAATCCTTAAACTCCATTACTCGTCTGATCTCCGATCTCGCAACCTTACATACATGTTGGTAAGTAACAAGGTTCTTAAACAAAGTGCATAACAAGATTACATCGGCAGTTTGGAGAACACAACAAACCGCTCGTACTCCCGCGGCCCGAGCAAAGCCGCGCTAAACAGTGAGTCAGCACCAATCCACCAATACCCAAGAATTATTAATGAACCGCCATATTTGAAACGCCTATTACTGACACCACTAAATTAAAATAAATACAGTCATCTATTACAAATCAAATCGAGGCTTACACGTGTGGAAATTGTTCGAAGGACGGTAATTAGTTTTTCAAGTTCATATTAATTGAGCGTGGATATCATCACAATATTTAAGTTCTAGGAACTTCAATTTTCATCTATTTAAGGCCAACTTTTTGACTTTCTTGTTTCTACTCCCTTTATTTGATCTTCTTTATCTGTAAATTGAGAATTTCAGTATAATATTCAGGAAGTGGAAGGTTGACAGCGGCCTCTTTCACAACCGCTTCAAGACACGCCGATAGACAGATCCATTGATCTCCAAGGCCCATTACTCTGAGTATAACAAACGTCAGCGAGGCAGACCCCGGCGGAGATCCCGAGATGACGTGGATTCATTTTTACCGAACTGGTCACTCGTGGCTCTTGAGAGATACAAGTGGAAGAAAAGTAGGGAGGCCTTCGCCCAGCAGTGGGACATCTCAGGCTAGTAATAATAGTAATTACATTTATTGATACCATCACACATTCAGCTTGACTGCTCTACAATAATTATGTTCAAGGATCCAAGCTGTCTGTTTTGCCTTACACACCTTTGTCCTACTAAGATCTATGCAGAGCAATAGCGTGTTACTAAACATGTATAAGCCTATTATTAGCGCGCTAACCACAGCGCTGACCCATTAAGCGAGGAGGCCCGACTTGATTAAACTGTTGAAATCCTCCGGAACTTCTTGTTCTAATTAAACCAGGCGACAATTACCGTATCTAGTGACGTGACGCAATTAATGATAATTAGTGTCATAAGGTAATGTGAGTACGTCCAGTTTTTGATTTCGTTAATTATATTGCATTTAATTTTATTCAACTGAAGAGAGATAACTGATCAATGATCAAAAAAAAAAATTTTTTTTTTGTATAAGATCAAATCAAGTAATCATCAAAAAAAGCCTGTTAAATCCCCTGGGATTAAATAGAATTCTTTTCAGAACGCCTGCCAGATATACAGTGTTAAGTTTTTGATTTTGCTATTATATGTAAAACCTAGACCAGATGAACCTACAATAGACAGATGAAAGAGTAACAATAAACCTGATGTCCCAAACTAGCCTTCACAAAAACTAGCAATAACTTCATTCAACATTTGTAATTACTTTTTTCCATACCTCACAAAGCTTACTTACAAATATCCTATTTATCAAATAACGTCAATACATTTATAAATCTTTCGGACGCAATAATAGATAACATGATTGGACGTAACAGGATTCCGTTTTGTCAGTTTGTCTGCGGTATTAATATCGAAACTTCGAGCAATATGTTTGAAGGTAATAAAGATAAAAGTTTGCTGCAACTTCCCCCTCTCCCGTTAGTTCTAGATTGATATTATTAACGTCATTTTGTACAAGTTAGTGTAATAAGTTGTAACAGTTTTAGGTGTGTTTATTGTTAAACATTCATAAATACAAAAGTTGAAAATAATTGATAACTAGGTAATGAGATATATTTGCAAAATCCTTGAAGGGGTTTGTCCAGCAGTGGACGTCCTACGGCTGAGATAATGAATGAGGTATCCAGACAAAAAAGAAAGGCCCAACAGTGGGTTATTCTGGGCTGAAATGATGAAGATGATGAATGAGACATCTGTTTAACTAAAGTGCGTTATAGACTATGTAATATGCAATGTACGACATTTTAATATGTAATGTCTAAGCTGTTCTCTGTTTCCCAGTTACTTACATTTAACTAAGTAAAGATTACTTTTATTGATATAAAAACACATACTTCAATAATAAAAAGCGACGATCCGAAAGTGGCTTGTTTCCATAACTTTAAATTCGAATAAAAATATTATGAACTCGTTTGAGTAATCTATTTCTTTCAGCAATACTAAATGGAGCTAGGTTTTATTCTTCAACTACTTGCAATTTTAAGAGCATTAGGCTAATTTGGATACATTTGTTAAATACATGCATATAATAGTAGCGATCAAAAGTTATTCATTGGTTACAATAAGCCAAGTTAAACTCTTTCTAAATGTGGAGATGTCATTAAATAGAGAGATGAATGTGAAGGAAATCAAATATACGTACATTGAAGGACATTAATGTGACGTAAATTGTATGAGATCTAACGCTACTGATCCAGTTGCTGATGACCTTGTTCTACGCAGAGCCCCAGAAGCATTCCTCTAAAGCTTTGTTGTCTGATGGGATCAAAAGAACTACATTTTCCTAAAGGCCCACGAGATACTAACAATCAAATAAAATGTTTTACCAGCTTAAGGCTGTCCAAGGACTTCATCCCAAGACCCGCAGCCGGTTTTCGTCCAACATAATCCTGGCTTGATCTTCTATCCGGAAAGAGGCTTACACTTAAGTATTCCATAAAACTACAAATAAATCGAAAACAGCTCCACTATAAGCGATGCAATAACTCAATTAATGAAAATTCTCAATCAATTCGAGCAACTGGATGCTATAAACAAGCTTTTAGTTTAATACAAAGGGCCTTTGGAGGGGAAATGCAAGCATCGGAAAAGACCTCATTAACACTTGAATGGTTCGAATAAATTCTGCAAAATACCGAAGCGTTCGCAAGTAAAGGGTTTATGAGAAACTTTGTTCTGCGGCTTAAGTCTTGTTATACAACGTATTAACAGGCGACAGAGGCTGGAGTTATCCTGTCTGCCGATTTGTCGAACATAAGCCATGACGTTATATTGCTGGCTTTTAACGGTCGATGGAAACTGAATAGTACGTATTGGAGATGGTAACTGTGTGTAAGATGATTTGTAATTGAATTCTGAGGGATTGAGTGAGTCTGGTAACTTTTTTCGTTGCTACGACGATAAAGTGACATTTTATATGAATACCTTACGTAACTTTGTAGTTCATGAATGGTACAATAACATATTTAACAATAAACTGCCACAGAAAACGTTATGCATGATAAAAATGTGGAAATGTAGATAATTTTCAAGTTAATGCCGCATTTCAGTCCATAATCTCCAGCGTACACAAACGCAGACACCGAAGTTCGGGAATCTGTCGATACATGTACATCTTCATAATCTAATCATAATAAAGCGTACGGCGCGGCGGCGCTCGGCGCGGCCACGGTTATCAGCGCGGTACAATCGTGCCCACTCTAAGTGGTTATCGAATAGCTGCCAGCGACCTTTCTGGATTAGGGGGCGGAATAGATTCCCCGGAACAGCTCGCCATTGTGTTTCGTTACCGATCTGTGTTATTCCGGGCCGTATACGGACGACCGAGACGGGAATTCGGCCGTAATGCGTAGTGGTTATAACGGTACGCCACGTCTACGGGCCTCCGTGTTTCAGTGGTTTTTCAATTTGTCCGCTTGGATTTGTGCTCTGCTGCCTCGGCTTAAGATTCCTTTATATGGGTTCGTGTAATGTGGCCATCAGTCTGCCGGCCGAAATTGAGGGACGAGATTAAACTAGTGTCAAGAGATCTTAACAAAATTACATACTCTTCATCCTTTTTTCGGTATTCGTGTAAGCGGTTTAAAGGCGGAAAGAACATTTACTGCGTACGTTTTATAAGTTAACCCGGATATTTCAATCAACAAATATTGACAACAAATTCAAATGTAAGTTACCTTCAAAATAACATGACATTTAGCAGACAGCAGAGCATATATCCGAACCTTAGATCACAGTACATCGTGCTAACCACAAACCTCACAAGTCCTGTAGGCCACAAATATTAGTTTTGCACGAGGATCCCTCGAGCGTTGCAGCTTAGCTTAACCGATCTACGTCAGGATATAATACATTGGAATTTACCCAAGTCACTTACTGGCGTATTCATGTCGTCACGCTGCATTATTGTGAGGTAATTTTGAGGACCGAAATTGTCCCAACAACGGGCTCAGGCTAGGGGCACTATTCTGCAGTTATTTTGGTAATGTTACATTGCAGCGTCAGTGCTCGCGTGCTGTCCGTTCCAAATTCTATTTTAGATTAACTCTAAGCCTCAGATAGTAAATGCGATTATACATCAGATTTTAGAATAGCCGGCTTCTGTGAGTACATGGTATTGTTTTAGGCATTGTGAAGTTAAAATCTTTCATGTTGATTTACATGTTATTTAGAATTATTTTTTATTTACCAAACTATTCAATCCTATTATCATTTGTAATACTAACAGTCTTAAATCTTTACATTCAATAAGCTATATAACAACGACAACAGCAAAAAATTGAAAACACAAAATCTTTTCATCTATCACAGTACCAAATAAGCGCTGAAAATAAAATCTAAGCGCCAGTAAATAAAGAGGAAGCGATGAAATAAGAAAATGATAATATATTATAATGCGGAGCCCGTCATAGCCACCGCCATAAAATAATCCGCGGCCGAAACGAAGGTGATTAATGCACCATTATGGACGAAGCAGCCATAAATACGGCCCCACTACCATCCTGCAAGAACTTTTTGCTTTCACATATAAAACATGTTTTAAAACGCTCCACACATGAATTATGAGCTGCAGATTAGCCCGCTTTTAAAATATTGCTTAACACCACACCCTTTTACTGGCTCGCCTTCCTTACTGCAAGGAGTTAGGATTAATAGCCCTCTCAACTGTCTCTGTTGGAATTAAAGAAGTGATAAAAGTACTTGACGTTTGCCTAGACTGGATTGATAGAGTTTTGGTTCAGTGTGTTGACAATGATGAAGACGGTGTTGAAAATAATTCAAAAGCAAAGGCAAAGAAACAGTTCATCGTTATATAATATTTCAATATGTATTTTTTTACGGTAAACTTTATGCTTTTAAATTATATAACGCACATAGCTCACTTTCTTATATACTAACAAACTAAATAATAAAAATAAAGTATTCAAATAAAAAAAAGTTTATATCTTGAACTTATAATGAGTCCTTGACTTGTTCAGTTTTTCTCTTTAAGTGAATACTTAAGAGAAACAAACAGTATCAATATCAAAGCAGATATTTAAAAATCAGACACTTTAATGATTCTACAGAAAACTAACATCAAATCCGTAATATATTTCCAAAATATAAACAGAACATTTACGTATAAATAAGGAACAATATAAATAAACAGGCACCGGCCCATTATACGTTCCATCCATCGCAAATCAAATAAACGTCAATAAGGGAAACATACAAAGTAAAGAGATCGAAATAGAGTCAATTTTGTTGATGGATATTGCTCTGGCTGGTCTATCGATCCGCACGGTCCCGGCTCAAAGTATGCAGCCAGCAGGCAATACTATAGGTACTAAGGCCTTAGTCACCATTCCAACTGCAGTTCAGCCGTTACGGACGTCCATACAACTAAATAACCAACTGAAAATGTTAACTGGATCAACAAAAAGAAGGTTCTTATTTTCCAACCGTGTGTGTTCGTATTTCGGTGGGATTACATGAAGTTTTTAAACTAGGTAGCTTTAAAAGTGCTGGCAGTCGAAAGATTTCGAGTTTAGATCCAGGTCAATAGCCAGGCGCCCGAAATTTATCGCCTATGTAATTTTCTCTACGGGAGACAGAATTTAGAGATCAATCTTGTAACATTTTTGACATTAATTATTTCTATTAGAGACATTTCAACCGCTACCGTATCATAGAGTTGACGGCATAAGTAGTAAATTATACTAAATATTTCATGATTTACGCACAACGCCATTTAGTCTCAAACTACGCAAAGCTTGTATTATGAGCACTAGATCAGTACATTAATACAAAAAAGCTGCGTAACCGTTTAAAAACTATTAGAATTAGCGACGCGATCCATTTTGTAATACAGCTAATTCTACATTCAGCCGCGATACACACATTATTAAACATCCGTTGTCCGACAAACGGGCAGAATTCGCCCCGGGGGACGAATAAAAATAATATACAGGGGCATAGGCTTAATCCAATGATAAATGGGGGTAAACAGGAGCATGGACATACACTATCGATGTTCCGTTAATTAAAATGTTCTAGTTCCCGTGTACAGGTAATGTATTAATGTTGCTCGGTTATGTGCTGTTACCGGTACATTGGGTATCTAACAAATACGATTATACTATAGGATTGATTATTTTTTGTTTACTGTTTAAACTCGTTACAAATTAGTAAAATTGTTGAGTCATTGTCGATTGAATGTGCAGCCATTATTGCGATATACAGATCGATTGTCAGAAAACTTTAATTCTCATTTAGAAAAGTGCGTTTTGAAACTTAATCAAACAACCGAGTTTTGAAAACTAATTTTTCATTGTAGTCTGTCATGAGCTTTAATTTAATTGCTTTTACCTTCAACGTTTATAACAGCATAAAACGTAATAATTTATTGATCTTTACTTTTTTTGGTATACTGTCTCACGACAAGAAAGTCTTTGCCTAACTTTGCTCTCTCCACATTTTTCATCTTTACTCATGCTCGTAAAAACTAACTGTCGCGTCGTCGTAACACTAACCAAAACTTATGTGTTTAAACTTGACCCAATTCGCGGTATCTCTCGAAACAGCCACCAGTACAGCTCACATCCCAGGATTGTCATAAAACAAAATTCCCCCTTAATTACTGTAGCTCATGAAACTATTTGTGTACAGGACTTATCTAAAGTTATGTAACAACGCAGCTCCGAAACAATCCAGTTTGAACAATGACTTAGGACAACTATTCACCCTAACTTGACATGCAGGGTGAGCCCTAACCCGTCGTGTTAGCGTCTAATATCGCGTGTAATGTGTGTCTGCTCATAATGTATCGGTAATAGTGCAGCAACGCGGTATTTGTTGGACCGGCAACAGTTGGAATGTTCCATACACCACCGGAGTCCAAAGGCAATAATAGGGAATGCGATTGTAACATTTGTACTTAACTGCGGGTACTCCCAACCGTATTTGCTATATGAACTTTAAATTTCGAGCTACAAACACATGTGCTGGTAACTTTCAATAATATTTAGGTCGTTCCGGATTGTGTACAAATGGGTCATCTCGAACAAATTGCTATCAGAATGAAATTTTGTCGTTTTAAAATAGTAAATTGAGCGGAGCGGTACGTTTTAAAGTAAATATTGGGTGAATTGGAACGTTCTCTTTTTACGCGGCAACTCGTAGCACTTGGACGGCCATGTTCCGCGCAGTTGATCGCTAATGGCGCACTAAATTTAAACGATTGTTAAATGAAGTCTCTAATTTTGGTTAGAATTGTTTAACTCCAATTGTTCGGTAATATATTGGGATTAGTTAGTATTATTATTTTAGTAGCTATTTAGCCGTGATTCAAACGCGATAATGTTCGCCCGTTACATTGTTCTAATGTATGGACTGCGGCACTGTTATTAATGATATTATGCGGTTTTAAAGCACACATTGCGAAATATTAACTTCGTATTGAGTCCATGTTATCATTCAAGAGAAAGGGTTATGGTTGCATGTTGGGTTAAAGTAATTTCAGCGGAACAAATAATAATAATAATCAAATAATCTCTAGCTCTCCCAAATAAAAAGGAAATATGTACGAGTAAGTATATATGTAATTGTGTATATGCTGTACACAACATCAGCTTTAAAAAACCCACCATAGATGCACAGCACCAAAACTCAACGCTCGCACCTGTACGAGAAATAAGTATAATGAAAACAACACGTGTTTAAAAAGCGCCAAATTCCCTCAGCATTATGCATTTTATTTGCACTAGTACAGAATATGGAGGTTCATATCCTTTAGGACTTACGTCAATGCAGGTTTTCTCTTATAGAATAAGCCAGGCGGGACCGTTGTGGGATTCCCAATGGGATTGCTTTATCCTTGAGTCCATGAACAGACACTAAAAATAAGCAAACACCCTGTATAGTATCCTTGATCAGGAATACGGAATCGATTATGGTGTACCGTTCTATTCTGTTCCAGTTGCAGTTTTAGCATTTTCTAGGCTTTTATGATGCTGTTCAAAGTTCGGCTGATCGTGTTTTGGGTAAGTTTATTCGGTTAATTTGCAGGTGAAACAGCTTAGGTACTGTAAAATCTTAAAGAACCTACAGGGTGAGCCTTAGCCGTCGTGTTAGCGTCTAATATCGCGTGTAATCGATGATGACCACTTTCAATACACGTGAGATGTATTGCAGTTTGTCATTAAATCATCATCAAAATCACGTTTCGATAAGGCTCAGATCCCAAGGAATTCCATGTACTGTCAACAACAGATTCCAATCACTTTGAAAAATCTATCAAACACAATCAAACTGAAGTGTAACTGTTTCTATGATACAGATCCAAAATAGCTTTGACATCAGAATTCTACTGAAAACGAAACACCAACAAACTAATGGTCACAAAGCTATCCAGCAGTTCGTTTATCCAATTTTGTTCATCGGTCTTTGTTGCTGACTGTAAATAGATCATGTGGGTGATTTTCAAATAAACTAAATGTCATTAAATCCTGTAAAAAGTCGAGCACTTACCTACAGCGGGACCACCGACAGGTCTATAACTTAAGCAATAAGTGAAGCCATACTTCGCACAGAATAATCCAGCGCCTGCAAGTAAGCTGCAAACTGCAAGCCTCCTTGCACAAGCCAGTATTCCTTGGCACGTCGAGCGTCCCATTGTGTTTGCTCAGCCACTGATGCGAGGGCCCTTGTCAAAGCGGGCTCCGGAACTCGTGTGATCCGGATTTAAGACAATATGGCACACCACTTGGCGCCGCCCGACAACGCTCGGAGGTCAGCATTTAAATAATAGAGGGTCCCGGCTGACACTCGCTCAAGTGCGCTTGTGGGACTGGGTGACCGCTTAACATGATCCCCAACTTATATCACAACTTCTCCTACGGTTTTATTGCAATAGATAAGCTTTTTATTCATGGAAATATTTACAAATCATTTTCACTATCAAGACTCAAACTCGATCCTTAGAAATGTTATTTTTGTGTTAAATGTAAAGAATCACAGCCAGCAAATTTAAATCTGTTTTATCTACTTTGAGAGTCCATCCTAACAAGTTTAGCGCAACCCTCACTATTACCCATAATAGCCGTTACGACCGCAACTGTCAAGCGAATGACCATAGCTAATTATAAATTGTTCGCAGGTGTACTCTTCCCATACTTTGGGCCAGGTTTGTAACCCTTACGATGCCCATGGGAGGCAATAGGGTGACCACAAACAATTAAAGCGCATTACGGGCACAATAATTCATATTCCAATATTCTCCGGGGGGGAGTGGTAAATGATGGTCCAGACGCGTCACCACGAGATTTATTACAATAATAGTGGTCCAGTAAACTTTTAAATCACTTGACACAGGCGGACATAAATACGGTTGGTAAATTGACAAGGGACCTGAGTTGTAGCCGCCATCTCTTCGAGAGTGAACCCCAATAATTCTCGGCACAGATTCACGGGTTTTCAAACAAGGCGTTTAGTTATTGTTACGATTTAACTATGTATAAAGTTTCTCAGCTTTTTGTTATTGATTTGTGGATTGTTCGTTGTTAGTTTGTTTTTTAATTAGTTTCTCGTTAGTTGGATTGGCTTGTTGGGATGTAATGGTGTTATTTATCTTTGCAGAAGCTGAAACTCGTTACCTTTACTATTAGGGTTCTCAGGGGAATTATTGTTTACCTCGTACGAGTATGTATTTGTAGAGGTTTTATTGTTATGTGCTAGTCGTTGTTGATTGTTTGTTTAGTTAAGTATTATGAGAAAATATTTTTTTTACTGAAATACATTGTTTCAATTTATACTCAGAGTATGATAGTGTTAATAGAGAAATCCTACGCTATTACTGACATTTGACAAACGTTAATAATAAATGAAAATGTCAAAAATACATTTTCACATCTTAGAAACGATTTTTAACATTTTCATTGGTTTTAATACTTCAGTTACCATCACAACTAGGATCTTATCCTTAAAAATATCTCAGTAGGTTAAAGTCTTAGCAAAAGCCCTACATCCTTTCCCAAATAAAAACTAATCCAAGACTTTCTCCGCAATCCTCCTATATGGAAATCTAAAAGCAATCTCACACCTCGGAGTCTCCGCAGCAGCCCTACAGTCGTGCAGCATTTCTATTACCGTTTAATGTAACACATTAATGATTCAGCCAGAGAACGTAATGTGACCGTTATCATAGTGTTTACGAGCTTCGGAATTTACTGTTACCGCCCAAGTTTTACAAGCCAATTTACACTTACCGCAAACCTAAGTCATTGTTCTGATGGCAACTGTTTGCAACCAATAATTTTGATGGCTTCTATTAAGACGACAGCTGTGAAGGAGTCATTAAAGGAGATTCTATAGACCTTTGAAGCTAGCATTGTAGTTTCTGCAGTTCAAAAAAAAACAACCTTATTATGATTGACAAGCGATAAGGGACAAAAATTTAGCAAGTCAAAATAAAATCATTTTAAAAAGTCTAGTCCTATAAATGATATTATTTGATACATTTTCACTGACCCAATTTGAGAATCAATACAAGTTCCAGAAAACGAAGCTTGCAGCTCTCTAAGACCTGCTTATTTATGCATGTTACAAAATGCCTATAAATAGATCCAGGTTAAAATAACTGCCAAATATAAACCAAAATTAAGATTATGTTTCACGGAAGCCAAAAGTTTATATTATCATGATAGCGATCGAACACAGCAAGTCAATTAAAGTAAGGATAACAACAACAAAATAGGAAAACCCTTACTCGGGTGAAGGCTCATTGAAATAATGATTGAGACTTTAACCTGAATTAATAGGATACATTGTAGGCATAAGCATCTATCCTCAAATGCCACTCAGATTTGTTTTGCATTAAAATGACCTCTTTTTTCCTTTCCTCTTCTTCTTACACTGTCTATATTTTGAGGATACTGCTAAGTGCACAACGAACCCTACCTTGTATAATACCAGGTAGAAAAGTCCTTCTAGACTCACAGGTTTTTTCTCGCCGCCCTATCTTAAGAGGTACAATATTTTCTATGCACATTCGTGCAAACTTATGAGCCGCCTCGTAAACTATATCCTCATACCTCACTCAAACATTTGAGTTTGAGTTACAAACTCAAACACAACTCGCGGTGAGCGTGTTTACGATCACCCCGCATACTGGCGACACATACAAACATGCACGGGGACCGCATACAGGACTTCACTTAAAAAATAAAAGTAAAACTTGTTACATGAACAAGGGTAAACTTAACTAGTGTATGCGCTTCGGTTACCGCTCCACGGATCGGATATTTGCATTGCTACAGGTGTCCCCGTGTCCCGAGTTTAAGTGTTTATCCTTAAGAGTATTGAAAACATGGCTTGTGTGCTCAAACTAGCTACACCTATCTCTGTAATTTCTTCCTCGAGTTTACATTTTGCATGTTAAATTGATAAGTTGAGGATGGTATAGTATACAGATGATGCACCGAACTTGGTGTGGTAAAAATATTTTCAATTAGGAAAGTAACCGCTCTTATTCAATAATTCAAAGAAAACATTTTGACGTGAGAAAAACTAAGCTAAGCAGGGCATAGTAACAGTTGGTTCCTAGGCTACAGAATTGGACAAAGAGCGGCGACCTCTCTAACCTATTTACTGGGTAACACAGTATTCTCGGTAAAGCGATTATCAACGAGATTATCTCTAGAAAAAATATGAAAAATAATGTAAGAAACGGACGTCTGCTAGTACGAACTTTAAACCTCAAACACGACCCACAAAAAGTTCAGAACATGAAACAAAAATCTGTACGTCCTTAGAGTCGCTTTTCGCCAAACGGGATCAATTTCAGTAGTATGTTGTGTGATTACTTAATTCCACGGCTAGTGGGCAGGGACCCTCATAAAGATAAGACGGGAATGAGTGGGGCTCTTCTTAATTTATGAACAAGTGTCGCCCCGGGAGTCCCTTCATGTACCCACGCTCTAACACGGGTATCTTGACGTAATAAAGTCCTTCTGATGTTTATCTTAGTTTTTTATCGTAATGTCGCGTAGTGCGGAGAGCCACTTAAAATAGGTTTCCTTTAAAATTATGATGCTCGTACCGGGATATGGTATTGGGAGGTCCGTGTCCCTATTTCGGGAATGTGATGGAAATAAAATGGGTATTATAGTGATTACTGAAACGGAGGCAAAAGTTTGGAATTAGCTTTCAGAAGATATGTTTTTAGTAGTTAGACGTCAAGTATACTTTTTAAAACAGTCATAATACATAACAAATATATTCTCTAAGTACTTACTCAAGTTAATATGATTCGTTTTGAGTCGGACATTGTTCGAGTTGAAAATGAAAGGTAATTTCTCATTTCATTTTTTCATGGACCTTTCCTTTACATCCCTCTTATCCTTTGCGTCCTTGTATTATTCTATTTTATGTTTTCCTACTTACATTTTCCTCGTTTCCTCTCATTACACAATAAAACAAAGTCAATCACAGAACGTTCAAGCAGAAAATATATTTTTTTATCAAAATAACTTTTTAACCAGTGTCTATCTCGATTTTAGCATAAAGAACTTCACTTACTCAAAATTGTATATATCTTTGTTCTATTCCCTTGTAGGTATATAAGCCTAGAAGAAAAGACATCAACTGAAACCCTTAAATGAGTTTGAGTTGATGTCTCGAACAAGAAACGAACACTTTAATAATCTCCAACAGCTTTTTATATTCACATTGTTGATCACAAACAAAAAAGGTATAATAAACAGAAACATAATAAATAATAATTGGTACACAGGTTTTTGTTTCCCACGGGAGTTTGAGAACACGATATTTGTGACTAATGACCCATGGAAAATACGCGTATGACTGAAACTTCGACAAAAGTACAAATTTGGGACCTTTATCGTACAGTTCAGTTTCCAAGTTAAATCGGCGGAAAGTTAAAACGTTATGATACAGGATACTAACAAAAGTTTAACTCGAATTTACTTTTCAAATCACATCTAATACAATATGTTTATATTTACTGAAAAAAAATTATTGTTAGGTATATCAGCAGATATTTTCTCTTTAGCGCAAGTGTTGTTTTGTTAAATGCACATAGAAAAATGTCTTTCATTTTAGTGAGCTTTATGATCAAGGTCAGCCAGTTATTAATCAGAATACAGAATACTTTTTCAATGCATTTGTATCTGAGATTGTTTCACCAGTGCCCGTACTATGAACTCTTGAAATTGAATAGTTGCCGTAGGGGCGCCTTATATCTTTATCGGCAAAAAATTGATCAGGCCTTCTATTCAGACTCCAGGTACAACAGAACGTGTCTTAAAAATATTGACAAATTAGAGATACAATCATTTCAATTTATTTTATGTAAGCAGCTTCTATTTTTTGGTTAATGACTACAGTTTTTTGTTGGATTCAGTTATTTGACGCTTTAATAATAAACATTGAACAAATTTTAGTTTCTTAAACATGGCTCCCTGAAAATAAAGAATGTACTCAAAACTTTTTGTTTGTAATATTAACAAAGACTTTTTTTTTCAATTTCCCTTGATCGCAAAGCCATAATTCAAGCTGTGATTTCAACATGTATACGTATAGTACACGATCCACGTAAGTCCCGCCATTTTCCTTCAACATTTGGACCAAAACTTGTGAAGCAAACTCGAGCTAAACTTCTACCCTTTATAAAACGGTTCGACTTCAATATATTATGTATTCAGACTCCCCGTCACGTATTTGCTCTTTACTTGCAAAAATCGTATATTTTAGCCTTCTCCGACTGGCAGAGCTACTAGTGATATGGCGTATAAAACGTACAATGTATACACAGTAACTTTCTACCTTCGCCAGTGGCTCTCAATGTTTTACGACTGTACTAGTCTCTGTCTGTTTTGAGATACGAAAAGGGTGTACGGGTGTACGGGTACGAGAAACGATGTGCAATTGTAATGAGTTGAAAGTTTCGTACAATTTAAATTATTTTTATAGATTATTGTAAATGCAAAAGTAATTCTAAAGTAATATCTGTGTGTTACAGTTACCCCTACCCTTTTTTACCATAATATACAACACCCAAGCAGATAGACCTGCGAGCAATTACTAGAATAACTGTTATCTTTTAATAGCGCATGTCGTAATAAATTATGAGTCTTGATACCACAATTTTCAAGAAAAAAAAATCTTACTTTTCTTGCATTCTTTCTTTCTCCTGCTCTTTTCTCAAGTAAATGAAACCGAAAACACTTAACAGATACTATCGCTTGTACAACAAACATATCGATTGTGTAACAAAACGTTGAGCACCGCTGGCTCTCAGGTACCAGTGCGGATCGCTCCAGCAATAATGCTGTTGGCCTTTATCTAATACAAGCTCTCAAGTAAGTCAACTCGCTCCACCCCTGCAATATACTCGCACGCAACTGCATATTGCTTTTATCAACTGAGGGAGGAATGATGTCGAGAAATCGAGATAGATTGATTTACATTGGCATCAATTATGCCAATGAACTCTAATTTAGATTATTGTGTTATAGGAACAAATTTAATCTTTATTACTCCTTCAAAATCTTACTCCAATAATAATATCCAAGACAGTCAATCATTTCTCTGAGACGCATTGAGCTTAAGTGCAAGATATTATTCGTTCGTTTTCATTCTAGACCCTGGCTTACAGGAGTTGCACTGATGGCATGTGAGGCTGGCTTCTCCCTAACCTTCTCCGTAATCGAGACAACAAGAAGAAGTACATGAATCTTTGAAGTACAAACGTCTAATAAGATAGTTTCCAATAAAATGCCGTTTTTATATGTAAGTACCTGTGTGTAGTAATAAGCTATTCTTACATAAATAAGTTAAATGCAACACAAACACTTACAACTCGTGAATTATTTATTAACGACGCTAGGTAATTACTTACTTTCATATTCAAATCTTTAATTATTCGTATTTTGTGAAGCAAACTTTGTTTAACCAGAGTTTAACAACGAACAGAGTCATAAACTAATAAAGATACTCCTTCATCTATATTTGATGTCTGAAACTCAGTCATTTTGTAATTCGTAAGATATTATCCTTCGCAGCACCCGCTCTTGGGAGGAATTTGTACTGCCTTGGTGAACACTTTCTTTATTGGCGTAATTAAGGAGAGGATTAAACATTAATTAGTGAGCCAATCGGAATATTGCCGTCTTTATATGGAAATAAATTATGAATACCTTCAGTTCACTGTTGCTTCACGGGATCGTTTTGTAAACAAGTGGGTTTATGAGGTGTTAATAGGTAGGCTTCTCTGTTGCTTCACAGAACCGTTTCGAACACAAAATGGCTTATAGGTGTATGGTATGCTTATACGATTGAAAATGATATGAATAAAATATTTAGCTCTAATTTAATATCCCTTTCATCATATATTATATTTATTACTCTAGTTTAATTATGACATAATTGCATTACTGCCAAATATTTCAACTATAAAACAATATTCACTACGTCCAACACTAGCCAGCTTTCGCTCACCCATATACACATACATGACATTATTACCATACACACACACGTCACACTCTAAATACTAAATAGATATATGTATTAGCATAAAATAATCATATATTCAATTTAAAAGAACAATAGAGTAAGTCCTTGTAAATAAAAGACAAGGATCCGTCATAACTTATAACTTAGCGAAGTTTACAAGAGGCCTACTACCACATCTCACAATAAAACTGTTACCGTTGTAAAAGCAGGATGCCACTCTACACGTTTGTAATGCGCTGTCTCGCTTACACAAGTACAGTAGTCTTATTTTAGGACATAGTAGTAGGACTCTGATGCACTTACGCGTAATAACTTGAATCCTTTCAGGGGTTTTAATCTAAGTAGTCTGAAGGTAAACTAGAACGGGTGGAGTAATGCATGCATAGTTTAATGTATGTGCATTTGTAGTTTTCAAATGTAAGAGTTTTAATTAAATTTGTGTTGAAAGATAATGGCGTAGCTAACTGCAGAAAGAAAGGCTCTGTGCTACTCAGTAGTACGTAAAAGATTACTGTGAGATGCGATGATGAAGTGTATACGTCGCAATGTAATATGTCGTGGTAGGCACGAGCAATAACATTTATACTTGATTAAACAATTGAAGCTAAGTCCTAGTCTAATAATTTATGAAATTTTCTTTTAGATCAATCATTTTATGTTTAGCTACAATTTCAGGAATATTCTATAACAGCTTTAGAAATTTCGCATAAGAATTCTGCTGTACAGGTATGGATTGATCAACAAATAAGTTGAACAAGTAAGTAAGCATTCTACATTATTCTCTTATGTTCCTTGTACACTTTAGTCTACATTTCTAATAAATACTTCCATTCACAGGTTTACTGAACGAGATTTCTTAAAGAAATAAACAGTACCTTTGTACACCTCTTTCCAAATGTTTCGCTCATTTTTGTGTACATAACTTGTTAAATAAATAAGTTTATTTAGTTAAATAAATCTATCCAGAATTTCCCTCTCACAACATTGCTTTGTGAAATGGTTGAGATTTTTCTTTGACAGAATATAAATTGTATTTTTTGTACATTACGTATTGCTTGTTTGTTCCTAAAGGATATTTATATTTTGTTGAAGCGTAAGAAGACAGTATCACGTGTTTGTGTATGTTTGAATTAAGTGGTTTTCATACAACAGTAAGCTTTGTCTGGATAGTCTAGTACTTTTATTTCTCAATGTATTTAAATAGTATAGTGCCATTGTGAGTCTACGTAGCTTTTGTCGCGTTTTGATCAATAAGACCCAACTTACCAAAACTATAAAGACAAAACAAACCAATTATGAATGCGATAAGGAGGATATAACTATAACAACATTTACTCGAACACAAATACAGAAACAACAAAGTTCTCGCCGCAAACGTCAAAAAGTAAATTAATAACAATATCTTAAGGTGCGCACTTAATTCCGTCCCCCAATTAGCGAGTGGATGTCATCTTTCGCGTCTCATTTATCCGGATTAGCCGTGTCGCAACGACCGGCCCGGTTGTAGCCGGCTATAGCCGGTTATAGCCGGTAAAGCGCGTCTTGCCGGCTAATAGAGGTAGTGCTCTTAATTGAAGCCCTTCTATGTTATCATTGCCCCAATATTCTTTAAGCCTTGTTGTCATCTCACCGAGTATTGTATACAAGTTAAGTTAATATACTACGGATGCTACAAGGATGAAGTCAAATGAAATTTTATGCCTACATGCCTATCCATTTTAACAGTTTTACATACACTAACAGGTTCAAAGAAAGATATGGTGGCCAGCATTATAAGCGGATAAGTGACAAATACAAACAGAATAATTCCATTTACAAAGCCGCCCGGTGTACAGGGGTGTGAAAATCAGTTCCATTCATACTTAATTGACAGTGGGCACGATTCGAAAGCGATCACCTGTTACGAACACAGCAAACAATGTAATAAAACAATTTTGAAATTGAAAATAATTATGAACAATACAATAAAACCGCTGCAGCCGCCGGTTGAAAGACTAGTAATTAAATAATGAGTCCCATTCAGTGGAAACTGTAAAGCTTTAACGTGATCAAATTAATCCACCTATCGGTTAACAAAGTCCCGCTAAAGCAATTTTTACAGCGATGCGGAACTCACGCTTTAAAATAAATTAACTGCTATACGTTTAATATTAAATTAAAATGACAGCAATTTCGGATACAAAGCGTCGTTTTATGCAAATGCTGCAACTATTGTGCCTGTGATTTATACCTGCAGCCACCACATTACTTAAAATGCTCGTAAAAAGTGTCCCAGATTACACCGACTAGCATTTGTGTCACATAAAAGGCCAGTAATAGCCGCTGTAAATATTGTTACTATTCGTACGCGATGTCTGGGTCATTTCTGCTAAATTGTGGCCGCACATATGCTTTTTTGTTGTAATAAAAGGCAGCTTATATTATTTTGATGGAAGACTCTGAGGACGAGATTGAACTTTTGGTCAGCTTCATTTTTTACGGACGTGGACACGTACACGATATGACAAGATAACATATCGCGCAAACATTGTAGAAGTACGCACTGAGTGAGTTATTACAGGATCAATCCTTGAGGACAGTGACAAATAATTGTTGTGCAGAGCGTTCCGCTCGGAGATGTCTGACTGACACACGTACAATTGCGGTCCATTAGAGAAGATACACGCAAAAAACCTTGTGTAAGCGCGCTTTTTATTCCCAGTGCTGTGGGCTTGCTTGCAGGTTTAGTCCCTTTCACTTAAACTTAGGACATGGAAGCGTCGCCGCCTTGAATAGCACTTGTAACGTTTCCCGCCTTTCAAAGACTGGTGAAAATTTTAGTTCAAAAGCCAATTACGTATTTCATTCGAACTTCAAAAAATTATATTTCTTAGGTACTTATAGAGAACATTCACAAAACTATCATCTTAGACCTTACGACCTACAACAACAAGTACCATATTGAGGTAACTGAGACCGTAATCAAGCCACCACTGCGATTGATACTAAAACTTACGATAATGTCTTCTATGACAGTTTGCGTGGACGTAAGTGGCCGATAACCACTCCACAAATACGATTCGGAACGGGATGATCGTCAAAATGAAAATTACCAGCTGGACGACCGATAGCGGGGGAGTTCCCCTCGGAACCTGGCGTAGTATTGTCTGCTAGACTAATTGGCCGTTTCAATTAATCGGGAAATTGCTTTATGGAATTTTTATTAAATTTTAACGCTTCGATCGTATAGAATCTGACAGCTGATCGTGTGTGATTAACAGTTGTGTTTATTTTCTTTACTCAAGTATTTCATTATTTAAGACTTGTTCTCTATGCTTGCTACTATAATAAAGCAACTATGATTAAAATTGCACTGTAAACTCACCCTGCCTTTGTCATTTCCTTTAGTAGTGACAGAGATAGCATCAATTTTCACCAAAGTAGACCATTAAGGTG
Organism: Chrysodeixis includens; assembly: GCA_941860345.1. Classification (NCBI taxonomy): domain Eukaryota; kingdom Metazoa; phylum Arthropoda; class Insecta; order Lepidoptera; family Noctuidae; genus Chrysodeixis; species Chrysodeixis includens. Next base: position 12,414,960 of record OW796099.1, read on the forward strand.
AAAAGCTTAGTAACCTGCACTTACTTTCACTATTTTTCACTTTATTTATATCCGATTATCTCATAGATGATGTCTACATCTACATAACATAAGTAATTACCAAAATTTGAAAGTCACTCAGTCAAACATTTTTGTTGTTACCTCATAATAAACAAAACGACGAGATATGATTTTTATTCGGCTGCCCGTAAACAATGTCTTATTACCTAAATTTGTCAGTTCGTTGGGCTGCAACATATTGTGGGTAAAGCCAGGTATTATTGTAAAGAAACAAGTTAATTACAAATGTTTTCTTTTGTTTTTAGCTTTCTGCTTGTCATGTTTTTGTGGACTGCGAGCGATTTGTTTTTGGTAAGGCAAGGCCGACAGAAAAATAGCTGGGTATAAAATATATGAAAATACGCACTGGCATAGGTAAGTAAATATAGTAATTATAATTTTACTCGTATCTGTGCATCTCTGTTGACTGTACTTTCTTCAGGCACAAGACGGTTTTATGCGTACAACAAAACAAAATAAATAAAATGTGTAATAAAAGTCAGTCTGTTAAGTGACTTGCATAGTTTTGCAAGTCTGCGCGGAATGGCCAGTTTAGTTTTTGTTAATTAAAATTTATCCTAATAATCGTAATAGTAAACAATGTGTATTGTAGGCACGTTAAATTAATTATGCTCCACCTCATTGCGGGGTCGATTACAAGCCCCCGGCGGCTGTGACGTACAACAGAATTTAATATCCGAGATCACCTTTTGTTTCCAACTATGATTTAGTTGTAGCTGGAGATTTTCGTCTCCATTGTGACTCGTTTAATAAACACGAGTTGAGGCCGCGACAATGCTAACGAGATCAAAGTATTTATACAGGACGCTTAAATTGGAGTTAATCTCATTACTACGTTAATATAAATTAAATTTCACGATGTTTGAATGCGAAACAATGTTGCTGCAGCTGGATAAATAGGAAGTAGCGGACTCCGGGTTAAACCTCTTTAGTTTGTGAGGGTTAAGATTTTAAAATGGGCGCCGGCCAAACTGCTTGGGAAAGCGTAAAAATAATGCGGATAATTGGGAAAAGATTTTTGTGAGCTGGAGCTTTTCTATAAAATAATACTGTTTCTTAAATTGCACTTCTTTTCAATTTAGTGTAATTGTGTTTTTGCTTAGTGGTGTTTTTTAATTGTTATAACTTTGGGTTTCCATAAAAGCTTAGTAATTTCTTAACTTAGATAAATGCCGTTTATCGAAAAAATGATACTGTCTAGAACACGAGAAGCCAAAAAAGTTCATAATTAAATACCTTTACATCCAACTATTGACTTTTTATTTAGACGACAAATCAGTCAACCTTTATAAATCTATACCCGCGAATGTTATCACACATAAACCAGCAGCATATTAGCCAACATTTAATAGAGTCTAGTCAATTAATGAGCGCTGTACAGCGGCACAGCTTCACGGTTGACGTGCTCAAGTTGACCAGACAGGTAGGTCTGCGACACTGGCTACAATTTTCCGCGCAGTTGCCGCCAACATACGGCCCTACTGAGAATTTACAATGAGCCCTGACTCTACAATGCTGAAATAGTGTGCGCTATCTGAAGTACTTTTTGCTTTTTATTAACATCGAGATTTTGTCTGAGTATTTATTCTTTAGATGTTCTTTTTTTTCAATTGTTTTGTTATGAAATTGGATTTTGGTTTAGAATTTGTTTGCTGAAACTTTTTTTATGCGTGGTTTATGTCTGAAATGACAGTATATTATTTCTATCTCTGTTTGTAGAAGTAGATTCAAAGGCTAGCTTCTTGGCTTAATCTTAGGTTTTTCCAATGCAAAGTCTTGACCTTTATGCTTTAAAAAACCTTTTCTACGACAAAATAGGTTTATTCAATTATTCGTCTCACCCTCAAAATTTCCACTCTACACCAATTACCCTAACAGACACGCACATTACATATTAAGATTGTATTAACCGCTTGGCAGCATACCTAGATTCGATTACCACTCAGTAAATTCGAGTTCCATGTCGAATATCACAGAGGGGTTACCTAATCCCTATAGAGTTTGTATTCCCTTATGTAAATACATTGAGAGCAGATCATAGAATTATAATTAACGCTTTAAGTGTTTTAATATGTCTTCAGAGAATATCAGTGTTATGTTTGAATAAAGACATGTTTGATTACCCGACCTTGCCGAGGGAGTGTGACATTGGGGTCTACCATCATCCCTGCTAGCATACTTTATAGTTGTGAAGCAAGTTGACGCACTACTCTGTCTAGCATTTCGCTTCCCTTTCAACTGCAACAAATGAATAATAGAATTTTTGACTGCACGGGTAGCCGAGTGGTCAGGTCACCACGTCAATTACCTCAGTGCGCGACGTGGTTCGACCCCCGCGTAAGACAAGAATTTGTGCGTTTCACAATTGCTTGTTCTGAGTCTGGATGTTTCTGTGCATGTGAATTGAATGGTTGTGAAACCTCCGCAATACAAGGATTAAATTCTTAAGTGCGGGAGGCGTTTTAAAAAAGAAAAAAAAACTTTTCGACAAAAGAAAAACACCGTTTTCGGTTCCTATAAATACATTTTTAATTCTTAATATCCTTGCAACTAATACCCGAAGTACAAAAAGCGATCCCTCATCAATCGGGCAATAGAAACAGCAAATGAAAAACACTTTTCTCTCAATATGTGAGACGACAAATCTTTATCAGATTGTGGAAACTTGCCACGTCTGACTTGCGTTACAAAGTTTTCTACTTTTAGTTGGCGGCAAATATAGAGGTGCTTGCAGGTCGGGTCACCTATGGGGAATACTAGGATATGTTTAGAAAAACATTACCTATATCTATTCTTAAGCAGTCTGTTAAAAATAAATATGTTGTTGTTGCCTATGGCACACTTTTGGTTTAATGGTTTATTTCTTCGATCCTTCTCCAGATATCACTTGCTCTGTTTTTTGTTAACATATATGAACACGGATAGCGCGGGCTTTGATTGCTTTATCGGACTATAAAATGTACCCTCTGCTTATTGAACACAAATTGAATGTGGGTAATACTATTAGTAAGTATATCGGGTTGGCTTACCTTCAGAGCTGTAGTTTTTCAGTTTCAATTTCTGAAAATAAAAATATAATAAAGATACCTTGCACTACATTGAGTTATTAAAGTAATTATTTCGGCTAGCTAAAAAATCACGTTTTTCTTTATTCTGCTCTTTATACTCCAATCTAATAAATTCATTTTAAAGTAATTGAGTTTACGATAATATACAAAGATACTATGTAAGTTTTGGTACTACTATATTATATCTACAACGTGTAAGTACATATTTAAATATACCATTCAAACTTTTCCAATTATCTCGTAAAGAAGTACCCAGATCCGGATGTAAGCTAGCTATACTGTTAGAATTAATAACTCCATACAACTGTAAAATGCATTTTAACGTACATTACGTATAATAAGTGGTAGTTTCATTCAATGCCCGAACCGTTTACGCTCTTTCATTGCTCCATTCCACTGAAATGATTTCACAGTTCGGATACACGCACTATAACCGTAGATATTTTAATTAACCATTTGGTGTAATGTGACCCCGTATCCAGTCGCCAAATGGCGGTGCTGCCCATTATTTTGACAATGGTCGTGTGAATGAGCGCCAACTATTGCCTACTTAGCTAGTACACATTAGCGCGTATCTACGATATACGAGACATGTTTATGGCTTTGTACATATTTTATAAATACGTACAGAACTTTAACTGCCTCGGAATGAGTTTAACGGCGTAGGCAAATCTAATGACCGGGATAAAAGCAAACATTTTAGTACTGACGAGTTGACCAAAGACAAGTTGATTACCTGCATTCGTATTTTAAATCCATGATTGATCGTTTATTTTTCAGCAGCCAGCAGCAAATGCCAAAAATGCCTGCTTTTTATTAGCAAACTTTTTGCTTGTGAAATATCAAAAACTTTTAATAATGCTAGCTTCTAATAGGTAGGTATATTGCCCCTATATTTAGATCAAAGCGATGTTTTACTACTGTGAAACGGGTGATTTGTTATAAGACTTATTTTTACTGCTCCGTCGGTACTGGATTTCACGTTTCATATACAGTACATGTGCTTGAAGTGAGAATATTTCTAGTAAAAATGTAAAGAATTGTGCGGTTTTATTATGGAAATAGATCGTATAAAAACTATTTGGGTTACGAGCAAACTGTAACAATTTAGAATGTTTCGATTTAGTTATTCCTCACCTAATAATTAGAACTCTGGGCTAGATTAAAGCGAGAGATATCTCATTACCCGGATCCTAAAATTTTGTTACGCAAGTATTGCTGTCAAATTTTCTGTCAGTCCTGCCTATTAGACCCTAACTGCGCTAACAACGCTAACATTTTTATTCCTCCTCTACCTACTTATCAAATTTACTCAGAAACGCCTCTAAACAGATTAACAACACCTCCCTCCGTACTATAGAACAACTTAGTACCAACTCAGCAGAAAATATGTAAATTTTATGTTCGTAATTAATTTCATCATCCGAATAATAGCGTTTAATGATACCATTTGAAACGCTCACACCCTCTTCGAGATTATTAATTTTGTCAACGACCGTTATACACTTTATGAACCTTTCAATATATTATATAGCTTAATTAATTAATTCGGTGAGCTACTTGAGTATAAGTTTAATGACTTCGCCCCCGGGGCTCGGCTGCCTGAGGGTTTTCTTTGTTAAGAGCACAAAAATATTACAATCTTTCATCCTCGAAATATGTTCGGCATATTTCGGCATAAAAGGTTTTAGGCAAAAATATTGTCATTCTGTCCCATAGTAGTTACATCTTTGGATATTCCTTTGAGTTTCTTCAATTGATTATATCATCCATGGATTAAAGGAATGGTCAATAAGACAAGGATATTTTATTTTTAGAAATGTAGGTAGACGCTTTTTTCATGTCAAAAAGTTCTGTATGAAGAACAGCATCTACCCTCAAGCTATTCAGCACCTGCCTATTACCGCCATTTTCTCATTTATAAATCTCGTTTTACAGAAAACGTAATTTAAAACGAAAGCTTTTTCCGTAGTTATGCTCACAACTAATTCTGTTTTCGTACAGCAAGAAAAAAAGCTAAAAATCTGACTTCCACCGCAACAACAAAATCCGCGTTCAACAAACGAAGTCACACAATTAGGTTATCTACTAACTTAATAACTGGAAAAACTGCAAAGTGTTTATATTTTCGGGAAATAAAGGTTTATTCACTTTTAAAATGTAGATGCACGTTGCTATGGCAACGCATATGTATAAAATTATCTACGGTATAACTCAATCAAGGCCTTATTGAGGCCGTTCATGTTATTTATTCTTGGTAGCACATACCTATTAGAGAAATTTTATAGTAGAGACCAGACTCCATGGATGATAATATAAATATTTTCACGTAATTAATACCGTTCACAACTTCACTTACGGTTAATTCAGTCAGTCATGTCTGTATTATAGTTTATATTAAAAGAGATGTTCTAAGAAAAAACAGAATAAGCTTAAAACGCAAAGGTACGTAAAATAAAATGGGGCAAACCTCCGTGCTCCATGATTTCGCCTTATTAACACGGGCGAAGATCATTATTCGGGAGGCAATTTAATTCAGCTCCTTACAAATTAGGCGCGCTCGACACTCTATTACCTCGTACCTATCTAGGACGTCCAACAAGCTGAATCACTTTGTGAATGGAGTTCCCGAATTATTCATCAGGACTTGCTTTATTATTATACTAGCTGTGCTCGCGACTTCGTCCGCGTGGAATAATTATTTTGGGCATCATTTATTTTTGCGGACAACCTCCTTAGCTTTATAAATTATAGCTGTTACCCACGACTTTGTCCTCGTCATATTCTGTTATTATTTTAGACAATTTAGTTTTTAAATTTTCAAAAGAACATTATAATCATTTTAAAGTACCTATTTCTGCGTAAATTATATTTTTAGTTTTATTTTCTTGTGGCAGAAGTACATATTGATTTTCTCCACAACGTGATACGTTGATACAACTCTTAACAAATGCATTAATTTCGACCGAATTTGATACCATAAAAACGGTTCTAGTGAGTTAATCTTAAAAGATAGACATATACTGTCCGGGACATTTTTTTAGATCATTTAAATAGGAATAATTCTTTCATACATATTTTTGGTATCTTGAACCGTTTTCGCAGCGCACGCAACGGAAGCCCTCAAGGATGAATAATTCTCCCCGTTTTTTTTCATATTTTCCATTATTTCTTCGCTCCTAAGAGTTGCAACGTGATGTTATATAGCCTAAAGCCTTCCTCGATAAGTGGTCTATTCAACACAAAAAGAATTTTTCGATTCGACCCAGTAGTTCCTGAGATTAGCGCGTTCAAACAAACAAACTCTTCAGCTTTATAATATTAGTATAGATACAACGTGTTTCGAAACCGGGTCGTGTTTTAAATGCCGATTTCTGTGTTTGGAAATAAACTTTCTTCAATAAAGCAGTAGACTATGCGGAAAAAAATTTGTTCTTCTAACAAATTTCGGACAAATGTGACAATTTTATATAGTTCAGTCTCACCCAACAGAATATATTATTTAATACTTTGCTTTTTATTTCTTCGTAATGGATTAGTTTTGTGTACTAGCTTTTATTCACAAGCGGCATGTTTTGAACTGCAGCGGTAACGCAGACTTTTGCCGTGGACACGCGTCGACGGCTGCTGTTACCTCTGCCGTTGGGAACATTGCGCTCGTGTGTAAGAGCTCCAAGTGACTAGAAGGAAGCTTAAAATGTGACCGGTATCTGTTTGCGCAGGTTTTAATTTTTATGATATTATCAAAAGGTTATATTCAAGTCACGCCAGGATCGTGGCTTTGGACCTGTGTAGGTGGCAGATTGAATGTAATCTGCCAATTAAGTTTAGCACGTGTTTTTAGTTTGGTATTTTTGCAGTTTACAAAATGTCTCGTATTACAGCTTTTATTAGATTTTCCTGGAACTATCCCAGGAAAACGTCGTTTAGGTGGACTCAAGATTAATCTCTTGAAAATGTTCTTGGAAAATTATTGACTTGTTAAGATTTTTTACCACGCAAAACGAGCAAAGTTTGTAAATACCGGCAGCGAATTATTAATTCACATTTGTCTAACAATTATCCTTAACAAACGTATGGAAAATTCCGAACAAAGCCATTTTTCTGGACTCATTTTTTTTTGCTCTCTTATTAAGCCAATTTCAATCTGCAATGTACCTGTATTGATGTTTTCTAGCCAGTAGTTCGCTAAGAACAGTGAAATAGGATAATATTCTGCAGCGCATACATGCTCCATTTACGTAACCTTAGCACCCAAAATGGTGGAACCTTATTTCATAATTAGTGCATGACAATAATTACCTACACGTGCGGTTTTCATAGCTAGTGCTACACTGTCATTTGGGCCCGGCTTTACTTACTGGTTTTCCTTGTATGTAAATCAAAGTAAGTCATAGAGGTAAGTTTGAGCGTCAAGTTTACTTAGATCATGCAATTGCGTTACATTTAGCCAATACGATGAAGTCGAATTATTTAGATAGGGACCTGAGGCTCTACTATCACCTATTAAATGACGACTGTTTTAATAGTGGAAGGGAGATGACCCTCTTCCATATTTGTAATAGTAGATACTGCTGTAAGTGATGATTCACGGCCCAGATTATAGAATACTTTTAAGTCTTGTGAACGTGCTTAAGTACATACTTATAATGTTAGTAAACACAAATTAGGTTTTAAAAGAAGTAGGTACCTAAGGTCCTTAATGACGTCTAACTTTTAATGGACGATCCATTAAAATACATAGATAAACTCAAACCAAGCTGAATTTCGTAATTTAGATTATTATTCAAACAATTTTGTGTTGGTGAGATAGACAGGATCCGTCCGATATTAAACGTCCAGAACGTTTAATACGGATCAAGCCTGTAATGAAACAAAATTTAATATTACCAAAGACTGGCTCGCTGCGAATTATTATAATTTATCTTTGTTTCATATACGTATAAGAACATGAAATTATGATTGACTTTATTACATTTCAAAGTATGGACATGGACAAATATTAATTTTTTGTTTATGTACGTACTTGAAGCTTTATTTTAAAACTCGTTTGGATTTTGTGTTTATTTTGCTGAATGAGGAAAATACAGAGAAAAATCAAAGCAAATCATTGAAACAAAAATGATTCATTCAAAATAGCACTTATTTATCACACTTACAAAGTGTATAATAGGTATATTCCATCTCCCAAATTAAGCGAATGGAGACAAAGCGACATTTGAAATGGCAGGAATCGAGTCACCTTGCCGCATATAAGCCGGGCCTTAAGTGGCCTTTCCATTTGCCGAGACGCGTAACATGACGTGCCAGTCTTGACCACAGACGGCCAGGCTTAAGTGCATCTTTGCAGGTATTTCGGGCTTTTAAGGGTAGTCAATTTTAGTACCTACTACTAACATAATTTGAAGAGTTAGACTCGAGAGGAACAGATGTATTAACGTCGAAGTGTGTAGGTTCAGTAAGTATTATTAGTACGTATAGTTGTAAATAATAAAGGCGTTAAAAACCTTCGTTTGATGGTTTCCTTACAATGTATCGTATAACGAATGTAAAGTGAATCTATTACGGAACTTGTGAAACTAAGTACACGGTGGTACCTATAGTGGATCGTTTGAAGCCTTTGACATTGAAATCACATCCAGTTTCACACAGTAATGCAGTTGAGTTTGCTTGTGGTGGGACCACGCTGGCGCTAATTAGCACGAAGTGGGGCGGCCCTGTCGAACCAAAGTTTACAATTCACGCATGTTTGACAGCCAACCACTATTTTACGCCTTTGCATTCACTACGGACCTAATTTAAAATGAAATTGGTTGCTACATTTTAGAAATTATCCATGTGGAGGTGCGATTGGGAATGTTTGAATTGTTTGTACAATTAGCAAATAAATCAAATCTTGAATGTATTCACTAATAAATGATGAGTAATCAAATTATAGATTTGACTTAGATAAACTTAGATTGTAAAAAATAACTTACCATAATTTCTGATCTTAGGTTTCTCCAGCATACCTATAGGTTGGCGGAAAACACCATGAGAAACTTTTATAACCTGGTCTCCAAATATTGGAATCTGAACTCGGGCAAATAAATATGGGAAGCAAATACTCTCTCTATGGTATCTCTTCATTGCTCAGAATATTCATAAAAAGACTATCTACCAAAATATTTTAAAACCATAAATTGTATCTACTAGTTCGTTACAATTCAAAAACAGAGCGCGTCGTTAGCGATAGACCGTATCTATATAAATCAAACATTAGCTAGTTTAACTATTCATTGGCAGTGTTGGAACAAGTTTTGCATTAAACGGCAGCCAACGCGGCTGCGGCTGCATTGAATAGTGCGGTGCTTAGTTGTTATTGTTGGTGATCGAGTCAATTTTGCAGCGAGCCAAATCGAAACAACCGCTATTTAGTAGAAACCACGGCTCCATAGCACGAACATCACATGTTATGGAGATAATTGAGCGCTTAGTAGCTTGCCAGTGAACGTTATTGTTTCATGGATACTGAGTCTTGTTCATTTTATCTGGTAGGTAACCTACATGTGAATTTATTTATTTATTTATTTATCTAAGTCTTAAATTTTCCTGTAGAAGCTTATATTTCACAGTTTACACTAAAAAGAAAAGGAGGTACCTACTACGTAGGTAAACATAAAGCCTAGTAGGTTATATGTTTACCTACCTAAAGGGAGGTACTACGTAGGTA